>CM066740.1:64199116-64274116 GCA_033961575.1 Aselliscus stoliczkanus | reverse complement strand
AGTGATACATAGTCATTCCATGGAACAATGTATGATTTAACTCCAAGAAATATCATTCCACAAAACATATTGTTTGACGAATTAAAATGTTACACATGAGCTCCTAATACCTGGAAATAACTCACTAGGCAGGCATAAATAAGGGTCTGTAAAGAGTTTGTTGGAGGGGTAAACCAGGAAGGGCTCCTCGTAGCCACACATAGTGAGGCAGCATGCTAGCTCAGGGGTCAATCAGCTCACAGACATGTTTTGTTTTAGCCGGCCTAAAAACTTCAGGCAATTCACTGCCAACACTTCAAAAATTAGGGGGTTCTTCATATAAATTTGCACTTCCAAGTTGCCTTGAAAAAGTAAAAGACCCAGTCGTTTGGGCTTACATCTCTGAATGGCAACAACTTGGTCAGAGCTAAGACCCTTAGCTGGGGCACATGAGCTCCGTGTACCAAGATCCACATCTGGCGGGTATCATTTAGCTGCCTGACTGCTGTAGTCATTTGACTTAGCAACACCTTTACTAAGGCTTTTAAAAATTAGTCTATAAAAATGATTCATCAGGCACTAACACTAATTACTAGCTGTGGTAGGCTGAATATCGGGCCGCAAAATGTCCAAGTCTTAATCTCTGGAGCCTATAAATGTTACCTTATAAGGTAAAAGGGAATTTGCAGATGTGTTAATATTAAGGACCTGGAGATGGGGAGATTACCCTGGCTATCCAGGTGGGCGTAATCTAATCACAGGACTCTAATAGTGGTAGAGGAAAGCACAAGAGCAGGGCAGTGAAATGGTACTTGAGAAAGACTCCACCTGCCATTGCTGGTTTTGAATATATGGAGCAAGTAGGTCATCATTTTCCCCTAGAAGCGAGAAAAACAAGGAAACCAATTTTCCCCTCCAACCTCCAGATGTAATGCAGTCCTGCCAATACCTTAATTTTAGCCCAGTGAGACACAGTTCAGATTTCTGACATCCAGATTGTAAAAAAAAAAAAAAATTTGTATTCTTTAAAGTCACAAAGTTTGTTACAGCAGCAAAAGAAAACTAATACGGTATCTCACATGTATGTGAAGCATTGTTTAATTCAAGGTTCCTGAAGCAGTAGTTACACAGCTTATAGAGATGTTGATGTAGGACTTTAAATTAAATAGTGAGGATTCAAGTAGACAAATATATAACATGTAACTGAATTTAATTTCTAATTGCAAGCCCTGCCTCTATCTTGTATGAGAAATTTAATCTTGTCACTTCTGGGTATAATTAGTTAAATTTTGATTTATCTATAAATTTAGGTTAAATACACAGTCATGTTTATATATTCTTTTATTCAACAAATATTTACTGAGGGCTTAGTGTGCACTCCTGCTCTAGGCACTAGAGATAAGAGTTGATAGGACAGCCAAAACTTATTACTTCTTAGAGCAGGTATTCTTCTTGGGATACAGAAAATAAATATACAAACAAATTGTTAATGAGAAAGTTGTGCTAAACACGAGGAGGAAAAATAAAGCCCAGAAATAGAATAAAGCAAGTTTTTTTATTTTAGGTAGAAGTAGTTTAATTAAAAAATGTATTTGGCCTTTGTCCCCAGTTCCTGGCACAGAGCTCTTTAACCTTAGGAATTTTCTGAGTAACAGGAATGTCATTTATTATTCACCAGAAGCAGCTTTTGGTCACACTTAGGTTCCTGACAGTGAGTTGAGCTAGGGTCCGGCCCCTAGATGGGTAGCCTCAGGCTAGGGTTAGTCACCAGAAAGACCCAGTGATTACAGAGGTGAAACTTTCAGCCCCACCCACCAACCTTCAGGATTGAGATCTCCAGGAACTCTTGAATAAAGAGGTTCAGAGAGCACCCAAGTTGATGAAAATATCCACACGTGAGGGGATACGCCCCAGCTTCATGGAAACAGAGGCTCCTGTGCGTGGGATTCTTCTGGGCCTCCCTATGTGCTTCTTCATCTGGCTATTTATTTGTATCCTTATAATAAACCAGCAAACACAAGTGAAGTGTTTTTCTGAGTTCTGTGAACTATTCTAGCAAATTAACAAATCTGAGAAAGGAGTTATAAGAACCCTCAATTTATATCCAGTTAGTCAGAAGTGCAGTGCAGACTTTCAGGAGGATAGTTAGAGATCATCTCTCTAAGTAGGTGACATCTGAGGGGAAAAAAATCTGGGAAGAATATTTTAAGCATATAGAAGATTAAGTATAAAACAATACCTCAATATTTAAGAAATATGAGATAAGATGAGAGATAAGCAGAGACCAAATCTTGTAAGTACTTGCAAGCCATGATAAGAATTTTATGTTTAAGTGTGATGTGAAGTCATTGGAAGATTTTGAGAAGAAAAGTGAAGTGAGTTGCTCTGTAGTTTTAGAAGATAACCAGGCTGTGGAGGGCTCACTCTAGGTTGGCAAGAATGAGAGCAGGAGAAACAGGTGTGAGACTATCGTGATAATGCAAGAGGTGGTTGGAAAGCACTTATATTTTAAATACAGTTCCTTAATCTAATTGATATGGATTGTTTTTGAAGGAATTAAGGATGATTCTTGGGTATAAACACTGAATGACTGGAAGATTACAGTGTTATTTATTGACGTAATGGAGCCTGGGGTGGAGTCAGGGCCAGCCCCACTGCCATGAGGCCAGCGAGCGTATGTGCACAGCTATGCCTGCCCCAACGGGCCCCACACTGGGGGCTAATGCTCTGAGTTGGCCATCCTGAAATTTTTAATAATTTTATCTTTGAGTTTGTGTTTTGGTGGTGAAGTCCAGTGGGACACTAGAACCTCAGCTCAAACATGGTTTTACCTGCCGCTGACGCTGGCTTCCCTACAATGGGTTCTTCGCAGATACCCCAAGCCTTGCCCAACCTCCCTCTCCCCACCCAACCACTGATCTCTGAAGCCTTCCACCCAGGGCACATGCCCATCCCATGGCTGCCCAGCCATCTCACATCCAGGTGCCTCGCATACCCAGTATGGAGATTGCAATACCCTTGGGAAAGGCAGTGTCCCATTCTTAGCCTGACTATCCTGTCCCCAGCTCAGGCATGGCCTGTAGGTTTTGTGGCTGCCATCTCCCTTAGACCTTGATGCTCTGCTCTCTCCCATGATTGTTTTCCTGTGTTTGAAAGACCACAACATTAAACAGCAAATTTGAAAAGGCCATGACAAGTTGAGAATGTGTAGAAGAAAGGAAAAGCCTTTATGTTTTTATCTTACTGGCATTTTTCCTCCTTTTTGAACTGGGCCCTACAAATTATGTATCCAATTCTGATTAGAGTTGATAAGTATTCCTGTTTTGGAAATGTCAAGTTGGAAGTTCCCGTTAGGCATCGACTCAAAGATGTGGAGCAGGCAGCCAGATCCACAAGTCTGGAGGTCAGGAGAAAGTCCATGACAGTGCCACAAATGAGGGTGCCATCAGTGTGTTGATGGTGTTTTCAACCTTTCAGACCTGCCCTGCCACCCATCTGACCTCTAGAGACATGCTAAATTCTATAAGTCACTAGGATGTATAGAGAGAACTCCATTTTTGGTTTTTATTTTGGCTTTGGTTTGTATCAGTTCTGTTTTGGTTTACTATGAAGTGTTCCTCATGTCAACTGGTGAGACCCATTTCCATTCCCTGACTTACCAGGGTTGACAAATTTCTCAGCATAGGTGTTTGCTATCAGAACCTGTCCACTATGAATTCATTGACATATCCAAGGTTGTGAAGGTCATACAAACCACTCCCTGGGTTCTCCTTGTCTCAATTATCAGGCTCCTTTGAACCCACTGACACTCACTTGGCTCCTATGGGCCCTCCCAGAAGATGTGGCTGATCTTCCAAGCCTCTATGAGCCTATGGAAGACTTCAAGCCAGCAGCAAGGACTCCCTCTGACCTAAGATCACAATTGGTTTCAACCAGATCTCTGAGAGGAGGGACTTCTGCCAGAGATCCTGGTAGTAAATGCCAGGTTCTGACCTAGTGGATTCTGTGCTCTCCAACATAGAAAAGGTTTCCTTCTTGTTATTATTCCCAAGGGATGGGGCTAGAAAATTAAACACAGCACAAACCATCCTCCAAACCTGCAATGTCAAAGCTATCCTCTTAATTCATCTTTGAGTTCCTATGGTCTTTTATAATTTAGGTTATGGGTAAAAAAACAAACAAACAAACAAAAAACACTTTCTGTCAGATTACATATCCCATAAACTTTCTTTCTTATAGCTGGTGAGTGCTTTTTGAATTCCAAAACTAAGAATTTATCATTTTTTTTCTCTTTTCTTTTTTCCTGACAGTCCCCCCACGAAGCTTAAATGGAAATGGTCATTGAAGAAGAAGAAAAAAATTGACTGAATACTATCTCAAATTATTATTCAAGCACTCTTCTTAAAATCAGTATTTCTGCAGACTGAATGTTAGTGTATTCCCAAAAACTTATGTATTAAAACTTAATCCCCAATGTAATGATATTTGGAGGTAGATCTTTTGGGAAGTAATTAGGTCTTGAGGGCTTTTATGAATGGGATTATACCCTTATAAAAGAGACCCAAAGGAGCAGCTTCACCCCTTCCATTGTGTGAGCACACAGGGAGAAGATGGCCATCTAGAAATCAGTAATGATCCCTCACCAGACACAGGATCTGTCACTGCTTTGATCTTGGACTTCTCCGCCTTTCGGACTGAGGAAAATAAATGTTTGCGGTTTAAGCCACACAGTCTCTAGTTTTCTAACCTGGATGGATTAAGACAAGGGTCGTGTCAGTAGAGTACATTTTACAGAAACCATTTTATGAATTTATTGCAAAAAGTAATGTCAGTACCCTGAGTCATTCCATCACTGGCTCTATTCCCCAGGGCTGAGGTCATCAAGAGAAAGGTTTCTACCAGTTGGACTTCAGAGCACCTCTTCAAAACCCCTACAGCCCGGGAGTCAGGCATACCAACACAGCCCCAAATTCCCCTGAGGAATGGGACGAAACTTATTCAATAAAATGAAAAGACCTTGGTGAGAAAAGCGTGAGTAGTTTTGCTTAGCGTTTTTAATCCCTTAAAACTAGATGGTTGCTTTGGACTGAATAACAGTGAGTACTTGGGATAAAAAGCCTACTCCTTGGAGGTTCTGTCCCAAAGACCCTGCGCTGAGCTTTCTCTCATACATGCCCTCCCCTGAGGAACTTCCCTCCATGCCCAGTTTTAGAGCTGACCTGATAGTGCTGACCCTGTCCAAGATCCCTCTGCCCAATCAGCCCCACTTGCTCTTAAGCACCTTTATTTTACTGAGCATAGAAAGCCTGTTATGACCTTGCCCGGACCTACCATGTCCCATTGGTTAATTGGGGAATATAAAACTATACATAAGGTTTTATACTTATAAAACCATATGGTAGTTCTCTGCTGATATCATGCTGTACCAACAGTTCTTGAGTATGTGTACTCTACCCTATATCTGGCACAAACCTTTCAGCTTTATTTAGTAGGCTGACTCCTATGTATTATTTATAGCTAAGTGTGTCATTTCCTTCCTGAGGACTACTGTGGTATATTGCCTTAATATTAGTAAATATTCCAGTTTTCCTACCTGTGTGATTGCTCCCTGATGCTACCTTATACATCCTACTCAATTAAACTAAGGAGTGACCATGTAGCCAGATTTAGCCAAACTGAAGCATGTAGGGCTTCAGTCCCCATTATTTTCTTCACTTTTCATAACAATTGAAATTCAGGGAATTTCCCAAAACACTGTGTGGGTTGCTGTGTGCATGAAAAAAAAGGGCTATATAATATATTTGACAACTTTAGTGACCAGAAGTAACCTTACAGGGTGATCTGAACATAAATTCCTAACTGAGGAGGTTATGGAAAGTAGTTAGTTACTCTCCAGGCCTATAAAAGCTTTATCTTTGCTTTAAGCCAGCCCTGTCAATTCTTCTTGTGCATCTAGGTTAACACACCTCTGAAATACCAGAAGAAATCCTCTTCTCCAGACCTCTAGGAGGCATAACCACCCTTAAGAGAGCACATAATCTTGTTAACTGTCCAGTAATTCAATCATAGAGATTTCCCACCCAGCTTTCTCCCACCTACATCTTACTTATATTTTCTCCTTAATTCCAAGTGTATAAAAATAAGTGAAAACTGTCATTCTCTGGAGGCCCTGAGATCGTGTTTCCCAGATTGTCATCAGTTTGGCTCGAATAAACTCATAAAAATTCTCTACAGGTTTGCACGTTCTTATACCCACAGATAATTCCCTTGAAAGACTGGTAAAACTCACTGAATGCTATTGTAATGGGTTATTACAAAGAAAGAACACTAATACTAATGAAATCAACCAAAGGAAGAGTCTCCTAGAGCAGAGCCTGAGAGAGTTCCAAATGCAAGACTTCTGTTGTCCTCAAAAACTATCACTCTTTCAGTGTCAGTGTGACCACATGCAGGGATGCTGACTTAAGCTTTGAGTCCATAGTTTTTATTGGGACTTCATCACAGATAAAAGATTGATTGATTACCCAAGTGAACTCAGTTCCCAAGCCACCTGATAACACATGACCCAAACATCTCACCTTAAATAACAAGACTGGTCTGGGCCGGCCGAGTGGCGCATTGGTTAAGCGCTGGTTTTGGGATGCCAGCGGCCCCGGTTCGGATCCCACGTGAGGGCCAGTGACACTGCCCTCTACAGCTAACAACAGCTCCACCTGGAGCTGGGCTGTGCGAGCCCCTGTGATGGTGTGGGCTGCAGCCCCTGCTGCAGTGGGCTGCCATAGGCTACAGTGAGTGGCCCGCAGCCAGCGTGAGCGGCTGACAGCCAAGCGTGAGCTGCCAATAGCCGCGATGAGCGACATCCAGAGGCCAGTGACCAATCTGCCTCATCCGGGAAGAGCGCAATGACGATACCAACAGTGAAGCAACATCCTCTGCAACTAAACTGAAACAAGAAGACGGCAACTTGTCTGTTCCCCTTCCCCGATTCCCCAACGCTGTTCCCCTCCACCAATTCCCCAATAAAATCTTTAAAAAAAAAATAAATAAATAAATAACAAGACTGGTCTTTCTGGTGAGTCCATCCCCTACCATCAGATTATCAAGGTGTAGAGAGCCCTAGCCCTAAACAAAGACACTTCTATCTGAAGCTGAGAAAGAAGCCCAAACCTCTCTTTGGGAAACGCCAAGTTCTTTCTTCTTTCTTTCTTTCTTTCTTTCTTTCTTTCTTTCTTTCTTTCTTTCTTTCTTTCTTTCTTTCTTTCTTTCTTTCTTCTTTCTTTCTCTCTCTCTCTCTCTCTCTCTCTCTCTCTCTCTCTCTCTCTCTCTTTCTTTCTCTTTCTCTTTCTTTCTTTCTTTCTTTTTCTTTCTTTCTTTCTTTTTTTCTTTCTCTCTTTCTTTCTCTCTTTCTCCTTCTTTCTTTCTTCTTATTATTTGCATTTATTATTATTATTAGTTACAGATGTACAAAACAAAACAATGCAATAGTTATCCTTTTCACCCCTTACAAAGTGACTCCCCCTTCCCCCTCCACTATCCCCCCACCGCCAATATCACACATATCTATTACAATTCCATTGACTCCATTCCCACACTATACTCCACATCTCACGACTATATATGTGCTAAATTAGAGTTAACATCTAATATTACTTAGCGGCAGCTTCAGATGTACAGTGCAGTGGTCAGGCCTCTACACTGTCCATGAAGTTGTCTCCCTAACATGACATGAGTCCATCTAGTCCCCTAAAAAATATTTACAACATTATTGATTATATTCCCTAAACTGTATCTTCTATCCCTGCAGTAACATTGTAGTTACCAGTTTATGTTGCCTCATCCCTTCTCTTCCTCCCTCATGCCTACCCCCATCCCATCTAGCAATCATCAGTTTTTTCTTTGTGTCTCTGACTATTTCTGTTTACATTGCTCGTTTATTCAGTTCTTTATATTCCACATATAAGTGAAATCATATGGCATTTGTCTTTCTCTGACTGACTTATTTCACTTAGCACAGTGTTCTCTAGGTCCGTCCATATCA
The DNA here is from genome assembly GCA_033961575.1 of Aselliscus stoliczkanus. Taxonomy (NCBI): domain Eukaryota; kingdom Metazoa; phylum Chordata; class Mammalia; order Chiroptera; family Hipposideridae; genus Aselliscus; species Aselliscus stoliczkanus. Next base: position 64,266,099 of record CM066740.1, on the reverse strand, counting down.
TCGCAAGTGGTACGATTTCTTTCTTCTTTATAGCTGCGTAATACTCCATTGTGTAAATGTACCGCAGTTTCTTAATGCAGTCGTCTACCAATGGGCATTTCGATTGTTTCCAAGTCTTGGCTATTGTAAATAGTGCTGCAATGAACCTAGGGGTGCATATATTTTTTTGAATTAGTGTCTTGAGTTTTTCAGGATAAATACCTAGTAATGGAATTCCTGGGTCAAAAGGTAGTTCCATTTCCAGTTTTTATGAGATACCTCCATACCGACTTCCATAGTGGCTGCACCAATCTGCAATCCCACCAACAGTACACCAGGGTTCCCTTTTCCCCACAGCTTCACCAGCACTTGTTTCTTGATTTATTGATGATAGCCATTCTGACCGGAGTGAGGTGGTATCTCATTGTGGTTTATATTTGCATTTCCTTAATGATCAGTGAGGTTGAACATTTTTTCATATACCTGTTGGCCATCTGTACGTTCTCTTTAGAAAAATGTCTCTTCATATCCTCTGCTCATTTTTAATTGGGTTATGTGTTTTTTTTCTGTTGAGTTTCATGAGTGTTTTATAAATTTTGGATATTAACCCCTTATGAGATATATCATTGGCAAATATCTTCTCCCATTCAGTAGGTATCCTTTTCGTTTTATTGATGGTTTCCTTTGTTGTGAAAAAAGTTTAAATTTGATATAATCCCATATTTTCATTTTTCCTTTTACTTCCCTTGCCTGTGGGGATATATCAGTAAAAAAAAAAAAAAAATGTCTGCAAATTTACTCCCTATATTTTCTTCTAGGAGTTTCATGGTTTCAGGTCTTACATTTAAGTCTTTAATCCATTCTGAATTTGTTCTTGTATATGGCATAAGAATGTAGTCCAGTTTCATTTTTTTGCATGTGTCAGTCCAATTTTCCCAGCACGATTTATTATATAGGTTATCTTTACCCCAGTGTAAATTCTTGCTTCCATTGTCATAGATTAACTGTCCGTATGTGGATGGGTTTATTCCTGGGCTCTCTGTTCTGTTCCACTGATCTATGTGCTTGTTTTTATGCCATTACCACACTGTTTTGATTACTGTAGACTTTTAGTATGATTTGATGTCTGGTAGTGTGATGCCCCCAACTTTGCTTTTATTTCTCAGGATTGCCAAGGCTATTCAGGGTCTTTTATGGTTCCATATAAATTTTAGGATTATATTTTCTATTTCTGTGAAAAATGGCCTTGGTAGTTTGATAGGAATTGCATTGAATCTATGCGGGAGTCCAGCTCCGGCGGAGTCCAGGGTTTCCCTCAGGTGGACACGGAGTCAGTGAAGCAAGTTAATAAAGAGTTTTCGTTCTTAAGATTCCGTTTAAAAATCTAGCTGTCTGAGAGGTTCCAACCTTTAAACCTCTGGCTGCAAGAGAGCAGCGAACTAACTACTATGCACCTTTACCTGCCTTTTTTAGGCAGGGGGTCTGTAGCACCCACGGTGGAGTTCTATCCCTCCCGAGAATGCAGAAACTAACTTTCAGGTCCCTGTTCGGTCGTCACTTGCGGGAGTCCAGCTCCTGTGGAGTCCAGGGGTTCCCTCCGGTGGAGACGGAGTCGGCGAGGGGAAAGACACGGAGGAGCTTCAGAGTAGTGTCACACTTTATTGTTACAGCATGTCCCCTTTTATAGGGACTTTTGACCATTATCCAATCACAAGTTAAGTTCCACATAGTTTTGATGTATTTTTCTTTCTTAAGACTTTTATAGTCTTTATTTCTTTGTAATTGTTCTCCCCCAGGGCACACTGTCACCTTTTCTATGTTTAAGGATAATCTCATCTATGATAATCTCTTTGTGACCCAGACTCAGTTTCTACATATCACCTAAAGAATGGTTACCATGACTACCTTGACTATCTAGTCCCAAATTCCAGCAGTAAGACTCACAGGGCATATACTTGAGCTATTAGCATCCATTTCTCAGTAAAGCTTCAGTGTCTGTTGCTACAACAATGTGCAAGGCAAAGAGAATCCAATTAAGGTTATTGATTAACATAGCTCATGGTCAGTAAGTTGTCTCTTATCGGAACTCTCATGGCCTGGAGACCTGTAGTCTCCAAGGAGAATTTTCACAGTGATTATCTTAGGCAAGCAGGCTCAACAGACTGATGTTATCAGTTTCTCACAGGCAGGCTTTTGGCCTATGGGGCCAGGGGTCTGAGCCTCTGATTCCTGGGATCCCACAGGGCTACAGCCTGGCTTGGATTGTTTCCCCTTTAGGAAATCTTACCCATCATTGACATGCATAGCCATCTCTCATTGGGGTACCACAGGAACTTGCCATAAATGCAGAGTGTACTGTCTCCCACAAGAACTGATGTTGAGGAAAGGCACATGGGCTCACAGGAGTGGAGATTATAACTGACCATGAAACCTTGTCATATATTGGAGTGCTGACAGCTACCTACAAATCTATACATTGCTTTAGGCAGTATGGATATTTTAATTATATTAATTCTTCCTATGCATGAGTATGGTAGGTGTTTCCATTTATTTGTATCTTCTTTTACTTCTTTCTTCAGTGTCTTATTTTCTGAGTACAGATCTTTTGCTTCTTTGGTTAAATTTATTCCAAGATATTTTATAATTCTTGAAGCCATTGTAAATGGGACTATTTTCTTAATTTCTCTTTCTGATAGTTTATTATCGATATATACAAATGCAACTGATTTCTGAATATTGATTTTTGTATACTGCTACCTACCTGAATTCTTCTATGAGTTCCAATAGTTTTTTGATGGAATTTTTGGGTTCTCTATATATAGTATCATGACATCTGCATATAATGACAGTTTTACTTCCTTCCCAATTTGGGTGCTTTTTGTTTCTTTTTCTTGTCTGATTGCTGTGGCTAGAACTTTCAGAACTATGTTGAATAAAAGTGGAGAAAGTGAACAGCCTTGTCTTGTTTCTGATATTAAGGGGAATGGTTTTAGCTTTTCCCCACTGACTATGATGTTAGCTGTAGGTTTATCATATATGGCCTTTATTATGTTGAGATATGATCCCTCTATTCCCACTTCGCTAAGCGTTTTTATCATAAATGGCTGTTGGATTTTGTCAAACGCTTTTTCTGCATGTATTGATATGAACATGTGATTTTTATTCTTCATTTTGTTGATGCGGTGTATCACATTAATTGATTTAGGGATGTTGAACCAACCTTGCGTACAAGGGATGAAACCCACTTGATCATGATGTATGATCTTCTTAATATATTGCTGAATTCTGCTTGCTAATATTTTATTGAGAATTTTTGCATCTATATTCATTAGGGATATTGGCCTGTAGGTTTCCTTTTTTGTGCTGTCTTTATTGGTTTTGGAATCAGGGTGATTGTGGCTTCATAGGGAGAATTTGGGAGCCTTCCCTCCTGGATTTTTTGCAATAGTTTGAGGAGAATAGGCGATAGTTCTTTTTTGAATGTTTGGTAAAATTCACTTGTGAAGCCATCTGGTACAGGGCTTTGATTTGTTGGGAGCTTGTCGATTACTGATTCAATTTCCTTGGTAGTAATCAGTCTATTCAGATTTTCTGTTTCTTCTCGAATTAGCTTTGGAAGATTGTATGCTTCTAAAAAATTTTCCATTTCTTCCAGATTGTCAAATTTGTTGGCATATAGTTGCTCATAGTAATTTCTTAAAATGTTTTATATTTCTGTTGTGTCTGTAGTCACTTTATCTGTTTCATTCCTTAATTTACTAATTTGAGTCCTCTCTCTTTTTTTTTTATTTTATTTTTTTTTTATTTTTATTTTTTTTGGTGAGCCTGGCTAGAAGCTTGTCAATTTTGTTTATCTTCTCAAAAACCAGCTCTTGGGCCAACTGAGTGGCGCATTGGTTAAGAGCTAGCTTGGGACTCCAGTGGCCCCGGTTTGGATCCCACATATGAGGGCCAGTGACACTGCCCTTTATAGTTAACAACAGCTCCACCTGGAGATGGGCTGCGAGCCCCGGTGACAGTGTAAGCCTCAGTCCCTGCTGCAGTGGGTTGCCATAGGCTACAGTGAGTGGCCGGCAGCCAGCGTGACTGGCTGGCAGGCAGCGTGAGTTGCCAATAGCTGTGGTGAGCGACCATCCAGAGGCCGGCGACTGATCTGCCTCATGCGGGAAGAGCGCAATGACGATACCAACATGGGCCAGTGAAGCAACGCCCTCCGCAACTGGACTGATGAATAAAAAAAAAAAAGACAGCAACTTGTCTGTTCCCCCTTCCCTGATCCCCAACCCTGTTCCCCTCTCCCAATTCCCCAATGAAATCTTTAAAAAAAAAAATTTTTAAACCCAGCTGTTGGTTTTGCCGCTCGTTTGTCTTGTTTTTCTGTTCTCTATATCGTTTATTTCTGCTCTGGTCTTTATTATCTCTTTCCTTGTACTCCCTTTGGGTTTATTTTGCTGTATTTTTTCCAGTTCCCTGAAGTGTGAGGATAACCTGTTGATTTGAGATTTTTCTTCCTTCTTAAGGTAGGCCTGCACTGTTATGAACTTCCCTCTTAGGACTACTTTCCCTGCATCCCAGAGATTTTGGGTCGTGGTGTTTTCATTTCGTTTGTCTCGAGGTATCTTTTGATTTCCTTCTTGATCTCCTTTGTGACTCACTCGCTATTTAGTAGCATGTTATTTATTTATTATTTATTTATTTATTTATTTATAATTAGTTTCAGGTGTACAACACAGTGCAATAGTTATACTTTTTACCCCTCAAAGTGACAACTCCCCTCCCCCAATTTGCCACCCCACTCCTCCCCCCATATCATATATATTACACTTTCTCTGACTCCCTTCCACAGTATAATCCACATCCCATGACTATCTATATATTCACTTACAGTTGGTATACAATATTATTCAACATCAGCTTCAGGTGTTCAGTGCAGTGATCAAGCCTCTACTCCATCCATGAAATGGTCTCCCTAACAAGACATGTGACCATCTGGCACCTCACAAAATATTTACAACATTATTAATTATATTCCCCGAACTGTCTTTCATATCCCTGTGGCAATATTGTAGTTACCTATTTATGCTGTCTAATCCCTTCCCCTTCTCCCTCATCCCCACCCCCCTCCTAACTAGCAACGCACAGTTTTTCCTCTATATCTATGAGACTGTTTCTGTTTACTTTGCTCATTCATTCAGTTTTTCAGATTCCACATATAAGTGAGAGATCACATGGTATTTGTCTTTCTCCAACTGACTTATTTCACTTAACATAATAGTCTCTAGGTTCATCCATATCATTGCAAATGGTACAATTTCATTCTTCTTTATAGTAGAGTAATACTGCATTGTATAAATGTACCACAGTTTCTTAATCCAGTCATCTACCAATGGGCATTTTGGTTGTTTACAAGTCTTGGCTATTGTAAATATACTAGTAGCATGTTATTCAGCCTCCATGTATTTGTCAGCTTTACGGATTATTTCTTATAAATGATTTCTAGTTTCATAATGTTGTGGTCACAGAAGATGCTTGAAATGATTTCAATCTTCTTAAATTTATTGAGACTTGTTTTGTGGCCTAAATGTGGTCTATCTTGGAAAATGTTCTATGTGCACTTGAGAAGAATGTATATTCTGTAGCTTTGGAATGAAATGCTCTGAAAATATCAGTTAAATCCAGCTGGTCTAATGTGTCATTTTAAGTCGCTGTTCCATATTGATTTTCTGTCTGGAGGATCTATCCATTGGTGACAGCGGGGTGTTGAAGTCCCCTACTATGATAGTGTTACTGTTGATCTCCGTCTATATGTCTGACAATATCTGTTTTATATATTTAGGAGCTCCTGTGTTAGGTGTATAGATGTTTACTATGGTTATGTCCTCTGGTTGGATCGATCCCTTTATTATTATGAAGTATCCTTCTTTGTCCTTTATTATATTCTTCAATTTAAAGTCCATTTTATCTGATATAAGTATCGCGACTCCAGCTTTTTTTCTCAGTTCCATTTGCATGAAATATTTTACTCCATCCCTTTATTTTAATTCTGTATGTGTCTTTTGATCTGAGGTGAATCTCTTGTATACAGCATATGCAGGGGTCTTGCTTTCTTATCCATTCAGCCACCCTATGTCTTTTGATTGGAGCGTTTAATCCATTTACATTTAATGTGATTATTGATAGGTGTGTAGTTATTGCCATTTTGTTATTTGTGTTTCTGGTCTTCCTTAGGTTGTTTTGCTCTTCTGCTTAAAGAAGCCCTTTTAACATTTCTTGCAATGCTGGCTTGGTGGTAATGAATTCCCTTATCTTATTCTTTTCTGGGAAGCTCTTTATCTCTCCTTCACTTTTAAAGGATAACCTTGCTGGATAAAGCAATCTAGGTTGTAGGCCTTTGTTTTTCATCACTTTGAAAACCTCCTGCCACTCCATTCTGGCCTGCAAAGTTTCTGTAGATAAGTCGGCTGATAATCATATGGGGGTACTCTTGTAAGTAACTTACTGCCTTTCCCTTGCTACTTTTGGGATTCTGTCTTTGTCCTTGACCCTTGCCATTTTCACTATAATGTGTCTTGGTGTGGTCCTGTTTGGGATCATCTTGGTTGGAACTCTCTGCACTTCTTGGGCTTTTATTTCAATGTCCTTTGCCAGGTTAGACATTATTATTTCAGACATTATTATTTCAAATATGTTCTTAATCCCTTGCTCCCTCTCTTCTCCTTCTGGTATTCCAGTGATATGCTGGTTGTTGCAAGTGATGTTGTCACCCAGCTCTCTTAAACTGTTTTCAATGCTTTTCATTCTTTTTTCTTTTTGTTGTTCTGCTTGGATGATCTCTGTATCTTTTCTTCTATGTCACTGATTCCATCCTCTTTTTCATCCAATCTGCTAGTAATTCCATCGAGTTTGTTATTTAATTCAGTAATTGTGTTCTTAAGTTCTAGCTGGTTGCTTTTCATTATTTCTCTATCCTTCTTTATCTTCTCATTAATGTCCTTGAACATTCTAATAATCTGTGTTCTGAACTCTGTCTCCAATAGGTTGGCTACCTCTATTTCCTCTATTTCCACTGCTTCAGGAGGTTTCTTCTGTTTTTTATTTAGGTTGTGTTTCTTTGTTTCCCCATTCTGATTTATTCTTTGTGCTTGCTTTGATGTAACAGGTAGATCCCCTAGGTCTCTCAGTCTTTTCTGGGTAAACTTATACTGTATGTGTGCTTTATATTTGAATTACTCAGTCTCTCTATTCTCTTGTGCATCTATACCTGAGGTGGTTCTTGTGTTACGTGTCTTCTCCTGTTGAAGTTGAGCTTTGATTACTTTTGGCCTGTCAGTACCTGGGATTGACTCCCAGGCTGATTAGCTGGGAGGATTAGCAGTGTCCGCAGTTTATGAGCTGCTGTGTGAGGGTTGGCCCCTCCGATGAGGCTTCTCCCCTATGGGCCCTTGTGCCTGTAGTGACTTCCCTTTGGATGTGACTTTTGTATGTCAAACCCGGAAATGCTCTGGTTTTATCTAAAGTTGGCCTCTGGGTATGATGATTTTTGTGTCTCTTTGAGTTGGCACAGCTGCAGAGCGATTTTAGAGCAAAACAGATCAACAAGTACAACTACCACAGCCACCAAAGGAAACCAGATGCTCTCACATGTAAAAAAAAAAACAACCAACAACCTACAGTCAACTTCTACAGAAATAGCAAACATACAAAAGAAGAAAACAAATAAAAAACAACAACAACCATGAAAAAAGAACAAAAGAGGCAACAAAATAATATATAATAAAATACAAAATAGAATATAGACAAGAAACCAAATAGCAGTACAAAAAAAAAAAATTTGCAGAAAAAAGTAAAGGAGGAAAAGTAGAGCAGTGAAAAGAATGAAGAAAAGAAGGGAGAGAGTGAGGTTTGGAAAGAAAAAAAGAAAGAGAAAAAAAGTATATATATATATATATATATATATATATATATATATATACCCATATATATGGACATATATTCACCTATATACACCCATATATATGCCTATATTAAAAGCTAAAAAATGATAATAATGAAATAGAAATAAAAACCAAAAACAACCAAAACAAGCAGCCAATAAAGGGGAAAAAAAGAAAAGAAAAAAACCAGTGCCGGTCTTGGCTTAAGTCCCCCAAGCTCTCTTCAGTTTGTCCTCTGCTCTACAAAAATTTCTCTGCATCTTGTGGAACAGAGTCGGCCACCTGACACCTAGTGTGATCCTGGCACTGCAGGTTTGCTGTACATGAGTGTGGTTATGATGTGTGATTGGTAATTTTTACAAAGTCACTGCCATTCCTCCTTTAGCCTGTCCCAAGGCAGGCTGCACACCCAGAAGGCTCAATGAGTGTCTTTGGGCACTCTTTCTGCTGAGGGCTATGGAGGCTGTGAGAGTTCAGCGCTGCCAAAAGCCAGCTGCCAGGGGTCTGTCTGTTAGTGCCTTAGCAGCTGAACCTGCCCTGCCTCCCAAGCCTTGCAGGAAAGGTGGGGGCGGGGTAGGTTTTCTCACTCTTTGCTGCCTCTTCTGGGGGAGAAATTCTTGACCCCTGTGGGTAGGATACCTCTGTAATCTGTCCCTACTGCTCCATTCAGGGGCCAGCTTAAGACTCTGGATTGGTGGGCGGCCAAGGTTTCTGAGGGAGAGTGAGGGTGAGTTCTTATTTCTGCAGTTGTTTGTTTCCTTTTCGTCCAAGAGAGGAAAAAAAAAAAAAGCACACACACACAAAAACAAAACAAACAGTCCCACCACTGTTTAGAGCGAAGGCCTTTGCCTGAGATGCTCCAGAGGAGCTCCTGCTGCTCTCCTGGAGGGGCTGTCGGGGGTTTAGGGCACTGTGCGCATCCTGCAGCAGCTCAGATCTCCGCCCTGTCTCCCGGCGTCCTGTGTCTCCGCCCAGTGTGCACTGTGTCTCCCAGCGCCACGTTTCCTGCTTCACCTGTTGGCTCTAGTTCAGGCTTCTGCTTCAGAGCCTGCGCGTCATGGTGCTCCTGCTGCACTCTCGGCAGGACCAGGTGGGTACAGGGGCTGATCTCGCCCTGTTGCTGCCACGCTCTGCACTGTTTCCTGGGGACCCGTGGTTCCACAGCCATGGGTGCAGCTCGTACCTCTGCATGCTCATCTCACCCGGCCTGAGGCTTCTTTCCTCAGACTGCAGACCATTTCGCTCTTTCTGTACTCTCGGCTGGCCACAGGTTGTCTTTCTTTCTTTCTTTCTTTCTTTCTTTCTCTTCCTTCCTTCCTTCCTTCCTTCCTTCCTTCCTTCCTTCCTTCCTTCCTTCCTTCCTTCCTTCCTTCCTTCCTTCCTTCCTTCCTTCCTTCCTTCCTTCCTTCCTCTTTCTTTCTTTCTTTCTTTCTTTCTTTCTTTCTTTCTTTCTTTCTTTCTTTCTTTCTCTCTCTCTCTCTCTCTCTCTCTTTCTTTCTTTCTTTCTTTCTCTTCTTTCAGAATTTTATTTTTATTTATTTAAATTTATTTTTCTGTTTAACATTGGCATACAATGTTATATTTGTTTCAATTTCACAACAGAGTGATTACACATTTATCTACTGTATGAAGTGATCACCCCGCAATAAGTCTAGCGCCCATCTGACACCATGCAAAGTTATTATAATATTATCGACTATATTCCCTATGCTGTACTTTGCACCCCAGTGACTGTTTCTATAACTGGAAATTTGTACATCTTCGTCCCTTTCACCCATCCCCTCCAACTCTCCCAATCTGGTGATCATCAATTTTTTCTCTGTATCTATGAGTGTTTTGTTCATTTATTTTGTTTTTTAAATTCCACATATAAGTGAAATCATCTTGTATTTGTCTTTGTATGTCTGAATTATTTCACTTAGCATAATACTCCCCTAGGCCCATCCATGTTGTTGCATATGGGAAGATTTCAATTTTGCTTATCACTGAGTAATGTTCCATTGTAGATATGTACCACTTCTTTGTCCTCTCATCTATCAATGGACACTTAGGTTGCTTCCATACCTTAGCTATTGTAAATAACACTGCAATGAACATAGAAGTATATATATATTTATTCAAATTAGTGTTTTAGATTTCTTCAGATAAGTACCTACCAGTGAAATTGCTGGGTCATAGGGCAGTTCCATTTTTAATTTTTTAAGGAATCTCTGTAATGTTTTCCATAGTGGCTATACCAATTTACAACCCCACCAACAGTGCACCAGGATTCCCTTTTCCCCACATCCTCACCAGCACTGGCTGTTTGTTGATTTATTGATAATAGTCATTTTAACATGAGTGAGGTGGTATCTCATTGTAGTTTTGATTTGCATTTCCCTGATGATTAAAGATATTAAGCATTTTTTCATATGTCTGTTGACCATTTGTATGTCCTCTTTGGAGAAATGGCTATTTATATGCCCTAGTGGTATTGCAATCGGATGATTTGTTTTTTGATGTTGAGCTGTATTCATTCTTTTTTTTTTTTTTTTTTTTTTTGAAGGCAGTGTCACTGGCCCTCATATGAGGGACCCGAACCAGGGCCGCTGGCTTCCCAAGCCAGCGTTTTAACCACCGCTCCACTCGGCCGGCCCTATGAGTTCTTTATATATTTTGGATATTAGTCCCTTATCAGATATATCATTTCAAATATCTTCTTCCATTCAGTAGTGTGCCTTGCCTTCTTGTTTTGTTCACAGTTTCCTTCGTTGTGAAAAAGCTTTTTAGTTTGATGTAGTCCCATTTCTTTATTTTTTCTTTTGCTTTCTTTGCCTGAGGAAATAGATCAGAAAAAATATCACCGAGAGCAATGTCAGAGAGTCTATTGCCTATGTTTTCTTCTAGAAGTTTTATGGTTTGGGGTCTTACATTTAAGTCTTTAATCCACTTTAAATTTATTTTCGTATATGGAGTAAGAAGGTGGTCCAGTTTCATTTTTTTAAATGTATTTGTCCAGTTTTCCCAGCACCATTTATTGAATAGGCTGTCTTTACCCTACTGCATGTTCTTACTTCCTTTGTCATAGCTTAAATGATCATATAGGTATGAATTTATTTCTGGGCCCTCTATTCTGTTTCATTGATCTATGTGCCTGTTTTCATGCAAACACCATGCTGTTTTGTTACTATAACCTTATAAAATAGTTGGATTTCAGGTAGTCTAATACCTTTAATTTTTTTCTTTTTCTCATGATTGCTGTGGCATTTTGAAATATTTAGTGGCTCCATATAAATTTAGAACTATTTGTTCTAGTTCTTAGAAAAATTCCATTGGTATTTTGATAGGGACTTCATTGAATCTGTAAATTGCTATGGATTATATGGACAGTTTAACAATGTTAATTCTTCCTATCTATGAGCACAGTATTTTCTTCCATTTATTTGTATTTTCTTGAACTTCTTTCTTCAATGTCTTACAGATTTCAGAATACAGGTCTTTTACTTCCTTGGTTATATTTATTTCTAGATATTTTATTCTTTTATGATGCAATTGTAAATGAGATTGATTTCTTAATTTCTCTTTCTGATAGTTCACTATTGGTGTATAAAAGTGCAACTGATTTCTGAATATTAATTTTGTATTCTATTTACTGCACTCATTTATTAGCTTTAATAGTTTTTGGGTGGAATCTTTATGTTTCTTTATATATAGTATCATCTTATCTGCAAATAATGATGATGTTAATTCTTCCTTTCCAACTTGGATGTCATTTCTTTTTCTTGTTGGATTGCTGTAACTAGGACTTCCAACATTATGTTGAGTAATAGTGGTGAAAGTTGGCATCCTTATGTTGTTCCTGCTCTTTTAGAAAAAATTTTCAGCTTTTCAAGGTATAGTATGATGTTATTTGTGGGTTTGTCATATATGGCCTTTATTATGTTGAGGTATATCCCTTCTATCTGCACTTTGCTAAGGGTTTATCATGAATGGATATAGAATTCTGTCAAATTCATTTTCTGCATTTATCTTTATGATCATATGATTTTTATTTTTCATTTTAAATTGTGTATCATGTTAATTGATTGCAGATAATGAATAAACCCCACTTGATAATGGTGTATGATCTTTTTAATGTTTTGCTGAATTCAGCTTGCTAATATATTATTGTGGGTATTTGTATCTATGTTCATCAGGAATATTAGCCTAAAATTTTCCTTTTTTGTAGTTTCTTTGTCTGGTTTTGGTATCAGGGTAATTTTGGCCTCGTAAAATGAATTTGGTAACTTTTTCTCCTGTCCATTTTTTTTGGAATAGTTTGGGAAGCATAGATATTAATTACTCTTCGAACTACTAGAAAAATTTACCTGGTCCAGGACTTTTGTTTGTTGGGAGTTTTTCAACTACTAATTCAATTTCATTAGTAATTATCAGTCTGTTCAGATTTTCTGTTTCTTCCTAATTCAGGCTTACAAGATTGTATGTTTCTAGGAATTTATCAATCTCTTCCAAGTTGACCAATTTGTTGGCATATAATTGTTCATCATATTTTCTTATAATATTTTGTATTTCTGTGGCCTCAGTTATCACTATATTTTCATTTCTGATCTTATTTATTTGGTCTCTCTCTCTCTCTCTCTCTCTCTCTCTCTCTCTCTCTCTCTCTCTCTCTCTTTCTCTCTCTCTCTCTCAGCCTGGCTAAATGTTTATCAATTTTGTTTATCTTTTCAAAGAACAAGCTCTTAGTTTCATTGATCCTTTCTTTTGTATTTTAGTCTCCATTTTATTTATTTCCACTTCAAGGTTTATTTCCACTCCTCTACTCACTTTGGTCTTTGTTTGTTCTTTTTTGTTTCTTTGTTTTCCATTAGTTCCAAATTTAGATTGCTAATTTGAGATTTTTTTCTCGTTCCTTGAGGTAGACCTGCATTGCTAGGAATTTCCATCTTAGAACTGCTTTGCCTGTGTCCCATAGATTTTGTGTTTTATTTTATTTTTTTAAAAGGTTTTCTATTACAGTTGACATTCAGTTTGTATTAGTTTAAGGTATACAGCATAGTGGTTAGACATTTATATAGCTTACAAATTAATACCCTGGTAAGTCTTGCACCTATCTGACACCATCTATAGTTAATCCAATGTTATTGACTATAGTCACTATATTTACATCCCCATAACTATTTTGTAACTGCCAATTTGTGCTTCTTAATCTTTTCTTATTTTTCACCCTGCCCCGTTACTATCCTCCCATCTGGCAACCATCAGGTTTTTTTCCTGTGTATCTATCAGTTTGTTTCTGTCTTGATTGTTCTTTTATTTTGTTTTTTTGTTTATTTGTTTTTTGGCTTTTGATATTTTTTTTTAGATTCCACATATAACTGAAATCATATATTATTTGTCTTTCTCTGCCTGACTTATTTCACTTAGAAAAACACCCTCTTAGTCAACCTATGTTTTTGCAAATGATAAGAATTTATTTTTTTTTATGGCTGAGTAATATTCCATTTATATATGTATCACCTCTTAATCCATGTACTTGTTTTTTAATTGCTTTTTTTTTTTTAAAGACTTTATTGGGGCATGTGGGATCCGAACCGGGGCCACTGGCATCCCAAAACCAGCGCTTAACTAATGCGCCACTCGGCCGGCCCAAATGTTTGTCCTATTTTCTCATTATGAGGCCTTGTTTGTTTGTTTTTCTGAGGGCAGTGTCACTGGCCCTCATATGTGGGACCCGAACCAGGGCCGCTGGCTTCCCAAGCCAGCGCACAACCAGCGTGTCACTCGGCCGGCCCTACTTGTTTTTTTAAAAAGATTTTATTGGGGAATTGGGGGAGGGGAACAGCATTGGGGAATTGGGGGAGGGGAACAGAAAAGTTGCTGTCCTTTTGTTCTTCAGTCTAGTTGTGGAGGACATAGCTTCACTGGCGCATGTTGGTATTATTGTGCTCTTTCCAGCTGAGGCAGTTGCTCACTGGTCATTGGGTGGCTGCTCATGGGGGCTCACAGCAGGTCATGCTGGCTGCCAGCCACTCATGGTAGCTCATGGAGGCCCACTGCAGCAGGGGCTGCAGCTTATGCTGTCGCCGGCAACTCAGGCAGCCCAGCTCCAGGTTGAGCTGTTGTTCAGCATCTTAGCTGTAGAGGGCAATGTCACTGGCCCTCATGTGGGATCCAAACCGGGGCCTTGCTGCTCAGAGCTGGTGTCCCAAGCCAACTCTTAACTAAGGTGCCACTAGGCTGGCCCTTAATTCATTTACTTTTAAAGTCATTATTGATAGATATATAGTTATTGCCATTTTATTGTTTTTTTTTTTATTGTTTTTGTAGCTCTCTATTCCTTTCTTATTCTCTTGCACTCTTTTCTTGTATGTTATTGACTTGCTCTAGTGTTGTATTTGAATTCCTTTCTCTTTATTTCTTGTATGTCTTTTGAAGTTCTCTGGGTTTTGGTTACCATGTGCTTCATATATACCAAGTTATTTTTTTAGCAACCTATTTTTAGTTCATGGTCACTCAAGCTCAAAAACACTGTACAATAACTTCTAATTTTACTCAGCCCCTTCACGTTTATGTTTTTGTCATTATGCTTTGTTTTGTGTATGTGTGTTTGTGTGTATCCTTTTTTCTGACATTTTTCTTCTTCCTAAAAAAAAGTCCTTTTAACACCTCCTGTAATATTGCTTTGGTGGTGATGAAGTCTTTCAGCTTTTTCTTGTCAGGGAAGTTCTTCATCTGTCCTTCGATTCTAAATGACAGCTGCGCTGGATAGAATAATCTTGATTGCAGATCTTTGCTTTTCCTCACTTTCAATGTTTCAGGCCAATCCCTTCAGGCCTGTAAAGTTTCTGTGAGAAATCATGAGAACTTTGAGGGCCTTCCCTTGTATGTAATTAATTCCTTTTCTTGCTGCTTATAAGATTCTCTCTTTGTCTTTAACCTTTGGTCTTTTAATATGATGTGTCTTGGTTTTGGCCTCTTTGGGTTCATCTTGCTTGGGAGTCTGCGCTTCCTGGACTTGTATGTCTATTTCCTTCACCAAGTTAGGGATGTTTCCAGTCATTATTTCTTCAAATAGGTTTTTCAATAGCTTTCTGTGTCTGTTCTTCTTCTGGGACCCCTATGATATAAATGTTGGCATGCTTGATAAGGTCCCTTAAAACATCCTCATTTTCTTTGATTCTTTCTCCTTTTTGCTCTTCCTATAGGGTGTTTCCACTACCTTTTCTTCCCATCACTGATTTGCACCTCTGCATCGTCTAATATAGATTTGATTTCCTCTATTGTGTTCTTTGTTTTAGTCATTGTATTTTCAGTTCTCATTCATTCTTTTCTGTATTTCTGTCTCCTTCTTTATGTTTTCTACCTCTTTGTTCAAGTTCTCACTGAGTTTACCTGTTCTTCTCCCATGTTTATTGAGCATCCTTATAACGTGTTTGAACTCTGTATCTGGTAGATTGCCTTTTATTTATTTTTTTTTTTGAGGGCAGTGTCACTGGCCCTCAGATGCTGGACCTGAACCAGGGCCACTGGCTTCCCAAGCCAGCGCCCAACCACCACGCCACTCGGCTGACCCTGCTTGTCTTCTTTTTATTTAGTTCCTTTTTACTGTTCTTTCATTCTCTGTCCCCCCATTTTGACTGCCTCCCTATGTTTGTTTCTATGAATTAGGTAGATCCACTACATTTTCTGGTCTTGAGAGAGTGGCCTTATGTACCCAATGTCCTGTGGGGCTCAGTGGCACAGTCTCCTTTATCACCTGAGCCAGGTGCTCCAGCTGTGTCCCTTGTGTGGGTTGTCTGTGTCCTCCTGTTGTTGTTGGGCCTTGATTGTTGCTGGCATGTCAGGGATAGAGTTGACCCTCAGTTGATTGGTGGTGAGGCCTTTCAGCAATAATAGATGAGTTGTTCTGTGGCAACTGATCCCAAAGAGCAGGAGTTGCTTTAGCTGGGCTTTCGTGCCAGCCAAAGTCACCCATTAGGTGTGTTGGGTGTGGAGTTGGGTGGTTGAGGTTCTGGTGTGGTCTGAAGCTGGCCACTAGGTCTGTTGTATTGGGAGCATCTTCAGAGGGACTCCGGTGCAGGCCAAGTTCAACAGCAACTTGTGCAGGGCCTGGGGATCTTGGTAGGAGCTACAAAGTGGTTTGTAGTTGGTTACTGCTTATGCTGGGTTTGGAGGCAGTTGGAAGAGGCTATACTGTGAACAGAGGTCAGCTGCCAGTTGTGCCTGGCTTGCGCACTTTGGTGGCACCACGATTCAGGCTGAGGCCAGCTGCCAAGTCTGTTGGGTATTTTGCTCTTATTTGGAGCTACATTGCAAGCCAATACTGGCCACTACTTATACCATTTTGAGGCCACCTGAAGGGAGTTACAATGCAAATTGAGACTGGGCATCCCTGGTGCTGGGCTTGGGGCACTTGGAAGAAGCTACATTGCATACACTAAGGATAGCTGATGATTATATGCATTTGTGAACCTTTGAGACAATCTTTAGCAAGGTCTGTGGGTGGCTGCCACTTGCATGGGAATTTCAGACCTTTGAGAAAGTCTGCAGCACAAAATTAGGGCAGCTACCACTCATGTGGGGTTTGCCATCTTTTGATTGAGTCAACAGCAGGAGCTGAGGCAGGCTGCTCCTGTGATTGCTGCCAGAAGAGACTACATCTGGCAAGCGAGTTGGGTGGGACAGGGTATCAGGGAATCACTGATGGCAAATAATTTTAGCTTAATGGATCACACAGATTTGGCACTCACCTGCACCAACTGTTTAGAGGATAGAGGAGAGTTCAACAAAGAGCAACAGCTCCTGCTAGCTCTCCTGTCTCTGAAGATATTTACCCTGATCCCTGTCCTCTCCAGTCCTCTCCCTGTAGTCGATTTAGTTCCTCCCTGTATGTCCCTAGTGTTTTTTGAGCTGGTGCCCCTGTTGCATAGCTTAGATTGAGTGTGTGTATTAGCACTTTAAGGGCAGCATGTTTTGGTCTCCTGCTGCCCTTTGTCTCTCTAGGATGCAATCTCTGCTGGTTTTCACAGCTAGATGTTATGGAGACGGCTCTCATTGGCACTGGTGCCCTGGACTGGGGATACTGGTGTGTGGCTGGGACCATTCTTTTCTCAAGGGGGAACTTTGCAGCTGAGATATCCCTCCCATTTCTTAATCACCTCACCATGGGTGCGGGACCTACCCAGTCTGTGTCTCTGCCCCTCCTACCAGTGTGATGTGGCTGTTTCTTTAAATCTTTAGTTATAGGAATTCTGTTCAGCTAGACTACAGGTGAGTCTTAGTGATGGTTGTTCTATAGTTCAGTGGTAATTTTGCTGTGATCATGGGAGGAGGCTATCTCATAATTTACCTACTCTGCCATCTTGACTGAAATCTGCAAGGCCAAATTCTTTGGTATACACTGTGTCACTAGATTTGGCTAATGCCATGGGAGCTAAAGTGATGTATGTCATTTGCAAAGTCATTGTAGGGTTTTTCATGTTTCTTTCCCCTCTACCTTATGTTTTAGATTTGAGCTGTTTCATTGGCCTGAGTCTTTGACAAGCAAAATGTCCTTCTTTATCTACATGGAAATATAGCACAAGAATGAAATAAATATCTCTTTATGCAAGTCCCTGAAATTTGGGATTCTTTGTTACCATAGCATATCCTAACTGATACACTTACCAAGAATCCCCAGATTAGTTTAAGTGTCTTTAGTGTAGTCTCATAATACTAGTGCATGCTCATGAGTAGGTGTAGACCAAGATATGCTGTTCTAAGTTGCTGAATCAGCCAGAAAACATGTTCTATTCTACCTACATAGTGTTTATAAAATGTTTTTATTAGTTGATAATGTTTAAAACTAGAGTGTTCATATTTTTAAAAATAAAAATTTTCTGATTTTAGTGAAAATAAATTCATGAGTTCTGTCACATGCCCAAATACATACAAAGAAACAATTCACTAAGCCAAACCAGCTCACTCTCAACAGTGCATGTGGTATTTAGGACACAGTTCCTACAAGGCCTGGCTAACTCCTATGTGACCTGAGAAGTCCTTGTAGGTAGCTGGAGTTGCAACCTCTTTAAATTTGTTTAACATATTGGCAAAAGAGGATAGGTAGAAAAGAGCAAGGATTAGGAAACAATTTCTATTAATAATATTCTGTTGAAAATAATTCATTATATACACAAAATATAACACAATTTAACTTATTTGGAATTTGTAGATAACGTTAGTTGCTTTAAATCACTTAGAGGAAACATTCATATATCTAATAACAAGATCTCATTTAAAATATGTTTAAAATTGCATTTTTCCCTATCTTTATAACTGTAAAATGATTTCTAATCATCAGTAGTAGTTCTTATTTTCTGTTTGATTTTCTTTCATTTTTCTGAACTTGCCTACAACTTTTGGGGATATAGATTCAGTTAATTAATTAAGTAACTAAGTAGTTCATTTAATTAAGTGGTCTTTGCTCATAAATAGCACTAGGCTATTCATCTCTGGACTTCAGTATCCAACTGGGATTGGTCACTTTAGGCAGGAAGTAGGCTGTGGTTCGCCAGGCAACAGATATGTGCTCATCCCCACACAGACTAGCTGGAGCTGATGAGTAGTAACTTCACATTTCTACTCAAGGGCCCTGTCTGAATTGATGGCAGCAGAATCAAGTTACACTCTGATATTTATATAATGAATCATGAATCATATGTGAAAACCTGGATTGAATGGTGTTTGCTTCAGTGTAATCCAGTAGTATCTGAAACTAGCACCTTAAACTTTGTTTCTGCTGGACTATCCCCCAAATCTCATTCATCACAGCATTTAGTTGACTGCAGAGACATTACTTGTGAATATGAATTGATAAGCTTCAGTGACTGCTTCTCATAGATCTTTATATTCCACTTTCATATATGTATTATATATATATATATATATATATATATATATATGCTTGTTTTATATATATATATAAAAAACAAGCATATATATATATATATATATATATATATATATATATATGCTTGTTTTTTATATAGGGAAAAAAGCATGAGAATTAGCTATATTTCCATCTTCCCTTCTAATGATTATTGTTATGTATACAGACTTTCTACTTGTTAAGGACCATCAATTAGTTCTAATTTAAAGTTGAATTGAAGACTCTAATTTTGTGTTTCTAACAAGTACTTTATGGCTCTTCCAGAAGCACACATTATTGTTTATTGTACAGTATTACTAGTAAATTATGTTTTATTTAAATACTTATTCCTTAAGTTACTCTTATTTTTCTCAGAATTAAACAGTGCTTTTGCTTTTTATGAAGCTTGTTTTAGAAAATAGAGACATCATTCCATTCAGATGATTCTTAATGTAGATATCCAAAATGTGTTCAGATTTTCTGTAGAGTGCTTCATGAGACAGAAGGGAAAAGTTAAGAATGCATATATGTGGAACCAAATACATTTTTTTGACTGATTACACATTTTTGAAATGCTGAAAATAGAATGTTGATTGATATCTGGTCACTGTGGTTGTATGTCCATTGCCAATGAAAATGTAGCTGAAATACACAAATATTTTTAAATATGCATGGGTGTTTCCTCATTGCCAAAAAAGAAAATAAGCTCTCAATTGTTATGTAAACCCTTGTGTTATTCCCAGTGCAGGAACATTTTGCAGATGTTTCCCTCTAAAAACATTCTAAAACATATACTTGGCTGCCCTTGCTTACGTAAAGTTGTTCTGCAATGACTGTTTCTTTTTGGATGCGGCTTGCTATTGGGTTTTGTGGTTGAACAAAGGAAGGGTGAGAAACATGGAGTTCATGATTTGGAAATAATCCAGCTCATGTTACTGATATTAAAGTGCTCTAACAATTTCTCTAATTTCTATCACAAACAGCCATCACAAATTCAAAAGAAAATGCACCAAAAAGGAAGGTGGTGGTGGTGGTGGTGGGGTAGTCTCTGCAGTTCAGAAATCAGTGTGACTTTTTTAGCTACATCCATATGGATCAGTGTCCCCCGCGATTATCAGGAAGGTTGTTTTACAACCCCCACCTTTCTTCATTCCAGGAAGAAGTCTCATGTTATGCGATACAGTTTGGCAACTGGAAATGAAGTGATGGTAAAGGGAAGGAAAACATCCCATCCGGAAGATCCTCACCAACTTCCAGTGACCTCAGGCCTCTCCTTTATCTATATATTTAGAATCGAGCTTGGAAATGGGACTGTGTCAACAATCCGGAAGAGAAAACAGTAACAACAGAGATGGATTTTAAAACTCACTATACAACAAAAACATCTGTCATTCTGTGTAAAGGAAAGGAAATCGAAAGTTTTATGCCTCATTGAATGCTGGGGACTCATGAACAAAAAATTTGCTTCTGACCTTTTAAAGTTGTGGTTAAGAATGTCATTTTGAATGAAATAGTCTTGGGCAAAGATTCAACTCAGCTGCTTACACCTTTTGTAACCTTGTTCATATGAGTTAATCAGTCTAAACCTCCATTTCTTTATGATGTTAAAACTATTAATAGTTAACATTTATTGAGAGCTTACCACATACCAGTTTTATAATTGATATGTCCCACCAAAATCCTATGAGATAAACCCTGTATTATTATTTTACATTTTACAGATAATAAAACTGAGGCACAAAAAATAAGACTTTATTTTTATTTATATATTTAGCAAACCCTTATGTTTTGTGCTCAGCCTTCTTCTATGTACTTCACAAATATTAATTTATAACACCTCTATTATATAGAAGCTACTCTTTTAATCCTTATTTTATCTTTTTTCCCTTTTTGTCTTCTTTTTTGTCTTCTTCTTCTTCTTCTTCTTCTTCTTCTTCTTCTTCTTCTTCTTCTTCTTCTTCTTCTTCTTCTTCTATCTTTATTTTACAAATGAGGAAACTGAAACATAGGTTAAATAACTGCCCCAATTCACAGTTAATAAGTGGTAGACCAGGGTTTTGAACGCACTCAGTGTGATTCCAGACTGTACTCTAAAACCACTAGGTATAACCACCTCTTTGGGTTTCTATGAAGACTGAATGACATCATGTTGGAACATGATGAGCATAATAAAATGTTAATTATTATTATTATTATTATTATTATGAGTTTATTCTGAACATTTTGGAAAATCTCACGTAGGATGTTGATAAATTGGACATAATAATGGTGCTGAAGAAACAGAATGCATGTTTTTCACTTGTTCTTTTTTCACTGGACACTTTTTAAAATGAGCAAGAAGGTTAGTGGGTTGGAAAAGAGTGTAAAAGAAGAGAAATAGACAATGAGGGCAGACAGTTATCCAATCACATGTAGTCCTGTAAACCATTGTAAAGACTGACTTTTGTTCCTACTGAGATGAAAAGCCATTGGTGAATTTTGAGCCAAGTCATAAAACAATCTAACTTAAACGTTTTAATGGGATCACTCTGCCTGCTCTATTGAGAAAAGAGCTGCAGGGGTGCAAGGATGGGCACATAATGTACTATTATTTCATGAGGCAGAGAGAGGTTATGTAAATTGCTCAGGGTCTGTCAAAGAGGCAGTAGGCATCAGACAGGGTTTCCAGCTCAGGCCAGTATGAGTTAGCCATACATGATGCTGAATGCGAGAATGATGAAGATCCTGGGTAGGCTTTTAAGTCTTCTTATTGGACCGAGACTCAAAAAGTGTGATATTTTTTGAGAACCTTTAGCTAAATAAAAAACAAAACAGAAAAAATGTTATCTTGTGCACTTAAAATTTTGGTTTTCTTAACAACATGTCTAATTATTTGAGAAAGATTTATGATAGCTAATACTAATTTTGTCCCACATCTATTTGTAACCAGGTAGTGTTTCTCACCAGATAATTTTTACAACTATAAAAATTAGTGCTATGATTTTTATCGTGATAAGCTTATTTTGCTGCAAGAGCTATTTCCTTTATGATTCCCTAGTAGTATTATCCTAGAAGAACAACCAAGGTCAAAACTATCTATCATATAACCTAATGTCTGGCATACCATGGCAGATACAATGCATCACTTAATATCTGCTCAATAAATATTGTATTAGCTAAACTAATTAATAAGTGGAAGAAAAGCTTATCTGAGTCCTCTAAAATTAGTCAAAATTCCTAAGAATCAGCACTGACAACCATACTCAGTTACTATGTAAAGTGTGGGTATTATGTCCTTAACAGGGGAGATAGTATCAGAGAGTTCTAGCAGTGAAGTTTTATACCAGAGACAGAAAGCCTAGAAGAGCACTAAAATTCTTAAAAGCACTGAAGAAAATAATATATGACTGTATAAGTTAAGGTAATTAACACTAGCTGTGCTAACTCCCAAATGTCAGTGACTTGAACCCAATCTTCAACTTGCAGATGACTCCCAATTCCCAGAGACTTGAACCCAACGAAAGTGAATTTCTCTCTAACCTCATAGTCTGATAATGGGCTATATGTTTCTCAATGGCAGCTGCCTTGTAAGTTGTGCTTCAGTCACCCAAACTCTTTCCGTCTTGAGGCCCCATTATTACCGGGGACCACTATGCAGTCATTTGTTGGACCATCTGCATTTAACATATCAATGAGTGAAGAGAGAAAAATGTGAATATTTCTGTGGGACCTTTACCAGGTCAAGTATGGAGATAGGATAGCCTATGAGTTGTTCCACTGAATTTAGTCATGGATAGCTTAATTGCAAAAGATCTGGGAAAGGCAAGAGAGTGAGCCAAATTCCTAGGGGACTGATGAGGCAGAGAACTGAGTCTACTTCCCATGCTAATGGTCAGAACATACATACTTCCTAATAAAGCTGGCCAATTGTTATCATACTGAAACACTTTTATACTACTTGGTAAATCATTATGACTTGAGCACATTGGTGATTGAATAAGGTAGCTTCTCTTATACACACATTCAAATACTTATATACTTCAACTAAATTTATCTCAACATTAAAGACAAACAAAAAAGAATAATACGATAGAAAAGTGGTGGCAGGAAAAAGCAGTAATTGGATACAAATGAGAGACCTTGAAAGATGTAAATGAAATTTTACAATAAGACCTCAAGAGTACTTACTTAAACTATTTGAAAGGCCTATTTTACTTCCTAGGCCTAGCTCAAAATGGCCTTTCCTTAAGCCATCTTTAACACTTCCCTTCTTACAGACAATATTAATGCCTTTTTATCTGTGTTCCTGCAACATTTTATACTTGTTTATTGAGTATAAGCTTGTGTAAATAGGATTTTAAACTATTGTAAGCCTTATTACATTGCTTCTATTTGTTAATGTGTGAATTCCTGAGGATGCAGTAAATATTTTTCTTTATAGTGGATAATTAACAAATCTTCAAAACATGTAAATGTCATCATGTTATTTCTCTGCTGAAACCCTTCTGTGAATTCTCACAGTTCTTAAGACAGAGCCCTATAAAAGGTGGACAAGATCCTTCATGAACTTGTCCATACTTAATTCTCTCTCTTTCTTCATTTATACTCTATGATTTAGCCATAATGAACTTTCAATTTCTCAAAAGACTGAAATTTTTGACTTCTAAACTTTTGCTTCGGAGTTCCCCTCTGCCTGAGAATCCTTCACATTCATTTTCACCTAGCTAATTCCTGCTTACATGTTTAGGCTGAGTCAGAAAATCACTTGAGAACCCTTCCTTGAGCATCCTACATTTGGAAGGGTCCCTGATATTTTCTTGCATATTAATTGGAACTTTAAAGTACTATGTGCATATGTGGTTTATTGTAAATTCTCATTTATTGTCTCTTTCCTGTTAGACTATGTTTTCTATAAGGGAGACATCATTTCCATTGAAAACCATGATATCTCCCAATACCTAAACCAGTGCCTGGCATATAGTAGCTGTTCAATAAATATTTGTTGAATGAATGCTTGAAAAATGTCCTTTGGAAATAATTAGGTTTGGTTCAGCCAACACTTATTAAGAGCCAGCTTTGAGCTAAGTGTGGTCCCTCTAACTTTGGAATTTAATTATTCTACTGATTTTAATGAAAACAGCTATGTCCCTCTACTTATAAGGGCAACATATCAAAATCCATCTCATCACCTCCTCTGCACAAAACATCCACCATGACAAAATATACCAGCAACACCCCCACACATATACTTACAATCACTTAAACCTGCTTTCTTTCCTTATTTCCCTACTTCATCACTTCCTCAGTAACTCAGGCTTAAAAATCTCAGAATCCTTTTTTTTTTTAACAGTTTCCTCAGATCTCATTAGTCACTAAGCCCCATAGGTTTGACCTATGAAATATATCTTGAATTCATCCTTTTCTTTCCAGTCCTACTGCTACTCCCATAGTTCAGGTTCTCATTACTTATCACCTGATCCAATTCAATAGCCTCCTAGGGTGTCTCTTCACTTTTATTTTCTCCCTCTTCCAATCTACTTTACACATTGCAGCCAGAGTAATTGACCCAAAGGTCAGTTCACTCCCCTACTCAAAAACCTTCAGTGACTCCCCATTTTTAACCAAAAAGAACAGCAAATCCTCAGCCTGGCATTCAAAGACCTATATAATCTAGCCCCAATTTATCTTATTTTTTCCAGTCTTATTTTATAGTACAAATACTATCATATATTTGTAGCCAAACGGGTTTTATTTTCATTCGTAGAGGTTACCTATCACTTTCTCACTTTTATGTGTTACTCATGTTTTTTACTGCTAAGTCTGACCTGCCTTCCTTCCCACAAACCTGCTGTCTTCTCTCACCTCTCTCTATAGGGAGCTTCAAGTCACACCATGTGGGTGTTTCACCAATGGAATGGATAGAATTGCGCAAATAATTCATTTCTGAATATCTTGGTTATAGTGTTCTCTAATGTTTTTCTTTTGCTTTTTACAATTCCTCTCCTTTCTTTGTCTTATTTTCATCATATGTTTTATTATTTCTATAATCTTATTTAGGAGCTATTTCATCCTCTCCATGTCTCTTCACTCTTATTTTTTGTTCTTTATTAAATTGTCATAATATAAAAAACTGAGGTTGCTATGTTATAAGTAGTCCATGAATGGTTTTTATAAAAAACAACAAAAATTAAGTTTTAATGGAATATTCCACTCCCATATTTTGATAGGTTGATTAATGAAAGTCTCAAAATATTATTGTTAAATTCAGTGAATTATATTTACTACAGATAATGTTACCACCATGCAGGAACAGCACTGATGCTTATGATACAGATTAGCTAATAAATTCATCTCTTCCCCCATTTGCTGTAGTCCTTTTCAAATGTAGTTATTAAGGTTTCCCCAAAAGGGGATATTGCACATATTAGTTAATATTCTGTATAATTTGTGTTCATTGAACTTAACATTTGGTCAAAATATTAGAATTAAAAAGAACTTCTACTTCTGGCCATGAGGAAGTTAATGGATCAAACATGATTTCTTGTTCTAAACAACTAGAAAACTCAAAAAAACATATGAAATAATTGTTCTGAGATATTAGACCACTGGTAGCCCAGGGTTCTGATCACTGAAATATGAAAATTGGGCTACATTCTATAATTTTCCTAACTTTCTGTTCAAAGGCACAATCTGGAAGAGGGAACTCAAGCAAATCATGGCAGCCTTGCAAAGTTCGAGAGACAAAAAGCAGAGTTCAGCAAAGCTGAATTGGCAGGAATTTGTGAATGCAAATATCAGGGAGGAGGGAACTATGCAAATAAATGGTTCAATAAAGCTTCCTAGATGTCCCAGTACTTTGTTTGTTTGTTTGTTTTGTTTTGTTTTTCCTGAATTCTGAGGTACACATGTGATACTGTGGGATGCCTTGAGGCTAGGCAAATTACTATTAGGAAAAGAACTACCATTAGGAATTATGAACCTGCACAATTCCCAGAGCTTACAGTGGGCTGAGATATATTTAAGTTTTAACCACCAAAATAGAGAGACCTCAATGAAAAATCAAGATTTTGGTAGATACCCCAGATGGGCAATACCTAGTTAGCAGAGCCGAACTGGCACTAGAATGCGACTTAAAAACACACTGTATCTGCCAGAAGAAAACTTAAAAATAAACCTAAAAAGGATCAAGATGGTCAATGATCAACAAGACAACTTACTTTTTAAAATAGTCAATACAGTTAAAAAAATCAGGTACTTAAAAATATAATTATATAATGTCTAGCATTCACTAAAAAATTACTAGATATGTGAAGAAGCAAGAAAATATGACCAATATTAAAGGAAAAAGCATTTAAAAAACTCACCAGAATTGACCTAGATAAAGGATTTAGTAGACAAAGACTTTAAATGAGCCACAATAAATATATTAAAGAGCTTAAATCAAAACGTGAATATTAAGAGCAGAGGAATTAAAGATTTCAAAAATAAAACTTAAAACAAAAATAAAATGTGTTATGTGAAATGAAATATTCACTGTACAGGCAGCAGATGAGACATTTCAAAGACTGCTGAACATGAAGACATAACAAGAGAAATTATGTAAAATGAAGCACCGAACATAAAAACTAAAAAAACAGTCTCAGTGACCTTAGAACACTATTAAGCATGTAACAACTGAAAAAAGTCTATGATAAATAATAACAAAGTATTCAATAATTTGATAAAACCAACAAATCACAGATACAAGAAACTAAACAAATACTAAATAGAATAAAAATAAAGAAATCTACACCAAAGTACATGATTATCAAAATATTAAAAGCCAGTAATGAAGGAACACTACTAAAACATCTTAAAAAAAAAAAAAGCTACATTAGAAACAGGGGAGCAAAGATACGAACTACTTTTTTTTTTTCCTTAAGATTTTATTGGAGAATTGGGGGAGGAGAACAGCATTGGGGAACCAAGGAAGGGGAACAGATAAGTTGCTGTCCTTTCATTCTTCAGTTTAGTTGTGGAGGATATTGCTTCACTGGCCCATGTTGGTATCGTCATTGCGCTCTTCCTAGGAGAGGCAGATCGGTCGCCAGCCTCTGGACAGCCACTCAAGGCTGCTCTTGGCAGCTCACGCTGACTGCCGGACACTCACTGTAACTTATGGCAGCCCACTGCAGCAGGGGCTGCAATGCTGTCACCAGTGACTCACAGCAACCCAGCTCCAGTTAGAGCTGCTGTCCACCATCTTAGCTATAGAGGCAACCAGGTGGAGCTGTTGTTCACCACCTTAGCTGTAGAGGGCAGTGTCACTGGCCCTCATATGTGGAATACCAACCGGGGCCCTGCTGCTCAGTGCTGGAGTCCCAAGCCAGCTTTTAACCAATGCGCTACTCAGTCGGCCCTGAATTACTTCTGATAACTCCTACAAGAAAAGGTAAGTTATAAGATAATGCAATATGACATCATTCATGTGCTAAAGTTGAAAACAAAAAAAGCTAGTAAACTGAAATTCTATGACTAGTAAATGTCATTCAAAAGTAAAGGCAAAAAAAAAAAAAAAGTAAAGGCAAAATAAAGATGATTTTCAGCCAAACAAAGTCAAGAAAATTAATTTCCAACAGACATACACTATCAAAAAAGATAAAGAAAGTTCTACATTATCTGTTAAGTGGTATATTTGAAGATAGACTGTAAATGAAGGATAATAGTGGAGATGAAATAGAATACTAAAAATAGCTGACTAAAAGGCAGGAAAAGATAAAAATCAGCAAAGAGCAGTACGAACTATAGAAAACAAATAACATTGTAGCATTAATTTTAATTATATTGATATTTACATTAATTGTAAATGGTCTAAACAAAATGAATTAAAAATCGACACCCAATTTTATGATGTCCATAAGAAACTTAATTTAAATATGAAGACAGATGTTTAAATGGAAAGTATATAAAAACAAAACATGAAACCACTAATCATAAGAGCTTGGGTGGCTGTGTAAAATCAAAGTGCAATCAAAAAAAGAAATATTTTCAGGCATAAAGAAAGATCTTACATAATGACAAAAGGTCAGTTCTTCCAGAAGATATAATGTAGAATATATATGCACATTTGGTAGACAGGTTCAAAGGTAACCCTGCCTCCCACTCCTGTGATCTCCACTTCCTGAAATTCATATCCTTTTACAGTCCATTCCAACATTGTACAAAAGATGGCATGTGTAACCAAAAAGTGAGACAGACATAATGCCAATTCTGATATTAGGTTATAAACAGCTTTCTGAAAATCTCCAAACATTATTAAATTTCTAAATATTCCAGGAAATTTTATAAATAATTTAACTAAATACAAAGGAAAATAAAAAAGACATGCATAATAATTTGTGGTATTCAGATAAAGTAATACTTATAGAAAAATTTATAAATTTAAATGCTTATTTTCAAAAAGATGTTAAAAATCAATGTGATACGCTTCCATATTAAAATGATAGAAGGTAAAAGAGTAAATTAAACTCAAGGTAAATACAAGGAAGTAAAAATAAAAATAGAGTGAAAACCAATGATATTTAAAAAATAGGTAACATTGATTAAACTGAAGCTGTGTTTTCAAAAAAACAGTCCTTAAAATTTATAGACATACAGCTAGACTCACTAAGAAAAAAATAGAAAACACAAATGATTTATATTAGAAATGTAATAGAAGATATCACTACAGATGCTACACAAACTATAAGGATAACGGGTAACATTATGAACAACTTTACACCAAGAAATTTGGCAATTTATAATCAAATGGACAAATTATTCATAAGACACAAACTAAAATAAGAAATAGAAAACTAGAATAATTTTATATCTACTAAATAAATTGAATTCACAATTAAAAATATGTCACTCAGAAACATCATATCCAAAAAGAATGTACTGGTACATTCTACTAGACATTTTACCATATTATCCTGGTAGCAAAACAGACCAAAACCAAAATGAAGCAAAGCAAAAGAGAAAAAACATTAAAGACCTGTACTTTCTATAAATATAGATACCAAAATCCTTAACAACATATTAGCTAATTGAACCCAGTATTGCAGTAAAGAAATATGCATCATGACTAGGGGGAGTGTATTCCAGGCATGTGACTTGATTTATCTTTCAAAAATCTGTCTAGGAAGTTCACCATATTACCAGAATAAAAGAGAAAAGTCATAATCACAAGAGTTGTAGAAAATGCATTTGGTAATATTTAACACCCATTGACTAAAAATTTACTTGGAATAAAAATTAATTATTTAAAACTGATAGAGTATTAGTGCAAACCTACAGTTACTTTCATAATGAATTGTAGAACACATAATGTGTTCTCTTTAAGATCAAGAACAAAATAAACATCCCACTTTTACCTCAACTTGATGTGAGGGATGTTTGCTAGTGAAATAAGGTAAGAAAAAGATACAAAGCATTACTATTCAAAAAAAAAAAAACAAAAAACCAAAGCTGTCTTTATGTACAGATTATATTGCAATTTATTTTCTACAACCAAAAGAATCTAGGAAAAAACCATAATAACCAATAAGCAAATTTACCAAGCTGTGGTTTGCAAAATCAATATATAAAAGTCAACTGTATTTCTATATACTAGAAGTAAACAATTGAAAATGAATATTTAAAGTACCATTTATAACATTGAAAGCATAAAATATTTAATCATAAAATTTTCAAAATATTTATAAGACCTGTGTATTGATAGCCACAAAGCATTGTTGAAATAAGGATCTAAATAAATAAATAGATAGTTATATCACATTTATAAATTGAAAGACTCAATACAATTAGATGGTAATTCTCCTCAAATTATTCTATAAATTCAGTGCAATCCTAGTCATAATCCCAGTAGGCTTTTGATTTTTTTTTTTTGTAGTGTTTGACAAACTGATTTCAAATTTATTAGGAAAAGTAAAGAACTTCAAATAGCAAAGAACTATTTTTAAAGTAGATCTACTGTGATTGAAACAGTGTGTTAATGATAAGGGTTAAAACGTAGTTTAATTCCAGCGGCCCTGGTTCAGGTCCCACATATGAGGGCCAGTGACACTGCCCTCAAAAAACAAACAAACAAACAAACAAACAAACAAATAAAAAAACGTAGTTCAATTCAAAGGAATAGAAACACACACGCTTATTTGGGTAACTGAGGGTAGAAAAATTTGCCCAATTAATTCAATGAGTATTTTCAACAAATATTGATAAAGCAAATGGACTCTTTGTACAGAAATACAAATATCTCAACTCTTATATTGAATGAAAAATTAATCTGATAGGCATAATAGCGTTAAAAACAAAAGCTGAAACTAATATATTAGAGTCTAGGATAAACATGAAGGAATATCTTTTGATATTTGGAAAGACAAAGAAATCTTATAAAGGGAAAAGACATTAACCATAAAAAGGTTCATAAATTGGAATTCACAATATTTAAAAATATCTGCTTTTCACAAGAAACATTTATGAAAGTGAAAGTTAAGCTACAGACTGGGAGAGTATGTTGCTCATACATATATCTAACAAAGGGTTTGTGTCCAGAGTACATCTTTTAAAAAAATCACTTACAACCCAATAATAAAAAGACAAAAACCTGAATAAAATTAAAAATAGGCAAAATAATTGAACAGTCGCTTCACAAAAGAATTAATACCAATGGCTTATAAGCACTTGGAAAGTTACTCATCACTCACCTGAGAAATGCAAATTAAATGACTTTGAGAACCCTTATACATTCATAAATTACAATGAATTGACAACCTCAAATATTGGTGAGGATAAAGATCAATGATAATGCTCACACATAGCTTGTCCCAGAACAAAATAACACAACTCTGGAAAAGTATTTGACATTTTCTTATGAAGTTAAGTATATGTGTACCACATATGTCAGCAATTCTATTCCAAGATATTTACTCTGAAAAATTGAAAACATAAGTCAACAAAATATATGAACATAAATATTCATAGTACTTTTCTTCAAATCACCCCACACTGGAAAATCCCCAAACATCTATCAAAATGTGGATGGGTAGATGAGTAAATTTTGGCATATTCATACAGTTCATACAGTGGAATACTACTCAGCGATTAAAAAAAGGATTAACCACTAGTTAAGCAACAATTTGAAGGAATATAAAACATCATGCTGAGCCAAAGAAGCCAGATACAAAAGAATGCATACAATATGATTTCATTTATGTGAAATCCTAGAACAAGCAAAATAATCTATTGTGACTGAAACTAGACCAGTGGTTGTCTGAAGCTAGTGGTTCAAGGAAGGTGACTGACTGCAAAAGGGCACGAAATGCTATACTTTGGTTGTAGCGGTGTGTAACATGAGTGTGTAAATTTGTCAAAATTCATGAAATTATAACGAATAGGACCATTTTATTATATATAAATCATATCTCAATAAAGTAGATTTTTAAAGTTATAAACTATGTAATTTAGACTGCCCAAAGTAAAATCGACCAAAGACAAAAAAATAATGGGGGAGGGTGTTTAATGGTGAAAGAAATGTTGACATTTCTTTTACGTATGTAATTATTGGGATACTTACAGTGTGGTTTACAAGTTGGCCAAATCCAAGCCTATTGGTTTGCAGCCACTTCTTGAGTGTTAAGTTATTGAGACAAGCACTTTTTATCCTCCTCTTGTGGTGCTGTGCTTCCCATTGGCTTTCTCTTTGGCTCGACCACATTAGTTGAAGTCTAGAATTGATGTGCAGAGAGCTATAACAGTGTTATCCAAATTCTATTTTAGGCATCTATAAAGAAAAAGCACAAGAAGCCTTCAATAAATATTTGTCATTCCATTTTGAAATGTAAACATGTTCCTTCTGTTAAACACTTAAAGTAATTCTTTGTGTCTTCCCTTGAGGGCAGAATGACCCAGCCAGAAAAATCCCTACATATCTGTGAACTTTTTTATGATTGTCGGGATATGTATCCAAAATAGTTTTGACAAAACATATGAGTTACTGCTTTTATTTAGATACAGCAGGTCAAAAAAAAGTAGGCAAAAACTCTTTGTTTATTTAAGAAAAGACACTCAGCAATCCTGAGTTATTTGCTATTTAAAAATCTAGTTAATGGAATGCTAACAATATGTCTTTTTTTATTAATTTGTTTTATTCATAAAATTTAACAATAGAAATTATTATTTTATTTAATCACTTAGAAGTGCATCTCATTCTTGCACATTGTGATTCCTTTAATTATGTAGGTAATTAAGTAGATTAACATGATTTCGGGAGAAAAGTAACCAGTAAGATGCAGGGCACCAAAATCAAACCCATAGTTTGTTTGCTATTCAGCTCACTGGATATGGATACATCCCCTTTCACTCACTGTATCAGGGTTGTACCTGAAAAAGGAGACCTTTTAAAAAGGATCTGTTTTCAGCTTTTACTTTTAACAACAGCATTGTTGACCTTTCAGATGCCATTATACCCCTTATTTTTCTTTATTTCTCCCTTTTTTTCTGTAATCATCTCACAATGGTTATAATGTCATAACTACATCACAGGCAATATATACTTTTATGAGCATGTTTCTATAGCATTTTCAAAATTAACTCTAGCTACAACTATCCTTCATTCAGTAATTTCATGATAAGCTTCTTGATTTGAAAACGCATAAACATAAAAAAACTAGGTTTGCTCTTATTTCTTCTCTTTTTGTCCACCATAATCATCAGAAAATATTGCCATTATATGAATAACACTTTCAATGTTTCTGAGGAGTGTCTCACTTTCATTTTCTTAGTTATATAGTGTTTTTACACTGGGCATGACAAATGAGGAACATACATATTGAAAAATTATTTTGTGTTCACTACCCAGAGTCAATTCTCCTTCCATCACCTTAACCATATACTTGATCCTTTTTACCCTTATTTACCACCCTCCACCCCTTAACATTCTGGTAACCACTAAACACACAATGTGATATATAGATGATGTATTACAGAATTGTACACTTGAAACCTATGTAACTTTAGTAACTATTGTCACCCCAATAAACTATAATTAAAAAAACAAGAAAAATTTGTTTTACACCATGTAAAAAATTATGCAATATAATTATGTTTGTTGCTCATTTTTACGTGTTTAGTAAGCACATAGAATTGTATATATACTAATGTAAATACATACGAGTATGTACTTTGTAATCATAATATTCTATTTTCATGGAATATTATATATAATAATTTATGGTTCTTGTTCTTGCTGAGGAAAACAGTGTGAAGGAATTAGTAAATATGAAAAATGTGGGGATGTGAGACCCATATTTATACATCAAGAAAGAAAATAATAGGGTTGTGAGACTATTCTCCACGGATCTCTTGTGCTTTAATATGCCCTGTGAATATAGGCACTGACTGTCCTTGTTTCAGTCTCTTCAAGAATATAAAGTGAACAGCTTTGGAAGACAGAGATGCATCTCTCCCTGTAGCAAAGGGCTGTGTGTTTACTGCTCATTATAATAAAAACATCTCCCTCCCCCTGGGGCAAAGTCAGGCTTGCTACTTCCTATCCATCACCCAAGACCTATCTTTCCCAGCTCAAGGCTCCTCTCCTGTAAGGCCTCTAACTGCAAATGCGGAGATATCTGGCCCTCTTCCCATCACCTGTGGAAAAGCTGAAACTCGCTACTATTACGCTCTGAGTAAAAAAAAAACCCTGTTCCTTTCCCCTGGATCCTATTTCTGAGGGAGTTATTGGAATAATCATCGACTCCCTCACAGCCAGGCAGGATTCCTGAATCCTTGCTATAGGGAAAGCTCCTTTGGCATGAAGGAAGTCAGACGCCATCGCTGCAGTAAAAGATAAACCCAGACCAAAACTGAGCCATACTTTTGCCTTCTGAAGTCGAAATTCCCGTAGACAATGCCCTGGTGAATAGCAGTAAATGGGTTCCTTATTTCTCCTCAGGAACCTGTGCCCCAGCTGCAGAATCAGGCTCTAGCTAGAGCCCTAGTGTTCTCTCTCCATTGTTGACCAGGAACAGGTAAATCACAGTGAGTGTTCAGCCATGCAGCCTTGGGTGTTTTGTGTCCCCAGTGAAGGAGGTACAAATTTAGTAACTCTAGCAAAATTACACAAACACTTGGCAATTGGCAAATGCCCAAATATTTGGTAGTTTGTGACAGTGCTACTTTTGCTTCAGTTGGCAGTCATTGGCTGGAAGGGTATGTGTATAGGACATATCCCCCAAATATCACTAGGGCAGAGGTGGCAGAGAATTTCTGCATTCCAGCTCAGGTTTTGCTAGCAGGGCTAAGAGGACAGCTGGCAAGCTCCCTTAGCATCACTGGAGGGTAGGTGATAGAAGCATCGACTGAATGAGCAATACATATCAGGAGTGTTGTTTGTGGTGCAATTGATGATTTATCAACCAAGAGGAAATTGTTACCGAGATTAATTAATTTATATATTATCCATAATTAATTCCCCCCTTATCCTCAAGAAAAGGTCCTAAAGTAACAGAAGTCCCCTGCTGGGTGCATTCTCTGCTGTGAGTTCATTTGTTATGGAGAATTTGTGTGGTGGAATTATCCTAAAGTGGGCAAACTCATATAGATGAAATTGATCTATTAATCCACATAACAAAGTGAGTGAGGTTCCAGTGAGCTGGGTGGTGATCTAGTCAGGTCTTTGAGATAGAGAGGTTTCTGAAAGCAACCACCATATCTGTGAAGTAAATTAATAGAAAGTTACAAGGAGAATTTTCTAGATCTTCACAGTATTTGGATAGGCTGAGTAAAGATTTTAATTTTTCTTTGTAAGTTTTTAGTTATTGTATTGTTTCTCTGAATACAACATTATGCCAAGACTGGATCTTCCATCAGTTTAGATTTGTTTATTAAGGTCCTTTTTTTCCTTAGTTCTTAGTAGTAAATTGGAATTTTGAAAAAAAAAATCTGAAGTAAAAAGGTTTTTTGGCTCTCTATCCATATAAATATCTTTTTTATAATACTACCTTCATTAAGAGCTAACACTTGAATAAAGAATCGTTACAAAATAGTAGGTCACAGTGAAAACAGTCTGTCTATTCCTTAATTTGTCTTATTTCCCATTTTTTTTGGTCAAATCAGTTACAATAGAGTTTATGTAAATAAAAATTAACTCTTCTATCAACAATTAAAAGTTAATATATTTTATTCTGCAATTTATCTTGAAGATAGTCTTTACTTTTTCTACCTATTTTAGAAGAAATAAGATTGTTTTCAGCCCATTTTGCCACTGCATAAATTGAGGTTTTAAAAAAGTAAAATAAATCATATGGATGATATTAGCATAAACCTTGGAATTTGAAATTTAACATTGTCTGTGAACTCATAGAAAATTTAACCTCCCATTAATAATCTAATTGACAACTCTGTAGCACTATTACGAGGATGCACTTGCAATTATATTTAATCTACTATTAAATTCTAACTCATGAATACAGAAGTAACCCCTATTTGAAATGTTAATGATGCTGTTTGTGATATATTATGATATATATGATTCTGGAAAGTTAAATATGTGTCATTCAAGATATCACACATATGAGTAAATACAGAAGTGAATCTAAATGAAGATGTTTTTTATAAATCACCAACTGAATTAAAAATGTATTAAAGACAGATCTTTAAAAATTGTCTTCTAGAATAAAATGTGTATATATTATCTGTGTTTACTATTATTCCAAGTACATGAATTAATAGTTATAAGAAATATAATAACTGGTTATTTGTACTATGAATCTGAAACCTGTCATACTAATTGTTTCTTTTAGAAATACAGATAATTGTAATGCGGTGATTGCCTTTGTTTCAAGCAAGGATTTTAATTACATTTGGAAAATGTAATTAATAATAATTATATTATTACAATTGCACAATATTAATTACAATTACATTATAATAAAGAACTCTAATTCCATTTGGAAAAAAATAGAAGTGATAGAAGTGATTTTCAAGCTCGGGGCATTCTTTCAAATCCTAAATGGTTTTGAAAAAAAAAATTACTGCTATTCTCTTTAGAATAAGTATTTTCTCTTTTTACCCAATTGACCTCATGGTGCCCTGAATATATTGTATTTTTGAGTCAATATTCAGCTTTAACTGATAAAAGAAGAGCCAAATCAATCAGAAAAGCAGCTGGATAGGTTATTTTTGTTTGTTAAAAAATGAGGAGGGGTTATTGTTGTTAAAAATTGTTGACTTGATGTATTTGATTGAATTGACCAATTACAACAGTGTAGATGGCAGAAAATGTTTTGGTCTCCAAGTCCTATAGAGAAAAGCCAGTTTATCTATCTAACAATAAGATCTAAGTTCTTAGGACACTACTTCCATGAATCAGTTTGATTTTGTTATGCATTTGAGATTACCTCCAGATTCATAACTTGGGATCTTATAAATCAATTATTACAAGCTTTGGGAATGAATTTAAAAAAACACATTTCATATAGGAATATGCTAATTTTGATACAATCTCTTAATTTTTAGTCAGTTCTGGAGCATTCTTAATTCTTAAAACTGTTTCATAGTATTTCCAGATATCAGATTACCATTTTCTGGATAGGATAAATAGCTTCTTTATAATTCCCCAAACTATCAGTTCTAACCATTAAATATATCCTCAGAATTCCAGGATGGATAGATTTGACTAACATTGAATTACAGGAAGAAAGAGGACTTTATCTTTATTCAGAGCAATCCCTGTCTTGAAATTTTGAAAAGATTTCCTCATGGCACAGAAGCCAAATGTACATGTTAAGTATCCCACCAGGTTATGCAGCAGTAAGCTACAAATTATTATCATATGCCCCCTGAGGAAGTCCTAAATTTACAGAAAAATGTGTAAAAAAGTGAAAGACTTAAGATTAACTTCTGATTCCATAGGGATTTGCATTTTTAACTAGTACCCTAGTTGATCATGATAAATGAAGTTCCTTGATTACACTTCTAGAATTACTAATCAAAGTGCTAAAGCTGTCAGGATCAATTAGAATAAATGAAGCTGTAATAAAAGAGAGAAACATAATACCAAATCCATTCTGTCATAGAGTAGACCAGTTTATGCATAATAAACATCCAGACTTTGAGTCAAGGATGACCAAATATTGAGGTCACCAGAGTTCATCTTTAGTAAATATGTAGATTTAAAACTACCCAGGCATCATCTTAGTTCTTTGTAGGATAGAGGAGATTCCAGAATTTGGAGACATGTATTAGCTGGAAACAACTTTTTCTCAGCTGTGTCACAGATAGTCATATGACCTGAACTTGAACATATTTCATATACTCTTTGACTCTCACACCATTGTTACATAGCTTCTCTGTTTTGAGAGAAAATTAATAACTAAAACACACACACACAGTGAGATATGAAGATGCTAATAAAAACACAGGTCTGGGTACTAGGAAATGATCTGGTTGCGTTTCTTTTTGGCTGCATTGATAGACAAGGTTGTTGGCTAATTTAATGGCTGAGTAGATCCCCTCCTTATCCACACTGACCCCATGGGAAATTTTCTGAAGTTACCCATTAGGTAGAGTCAATCCCTAATAATCAGGTAAATGATGAGTAAAATGTTAAATATTTGGCCAAAGGTGAACAAGTTATTATGCTTCTGTACTAGATACTTCAAATAGGACTAGCTACATAATTTGTAGGGCCCAGAATAAAATAAAAATGTAAGATATCTTGTTCAAAAATCTTAAGAATTTCAAAGCGGCACACTACACCAAGTATGGGGCCCCAATGAATGTGGAGGTTCCGTGCTGCTGTGTAGGTCACATGCCCAGGAAAGCGGTCCTGCCACCAAGTATACAGGAACCATGAATGTAGAAAAGTGTTGGGATTTGGGGAAAAGGCTCAGTTATT
Source organism: Aselliscus stoliczkanus (assembly GCA_033961575.1). Lineage (NCBI taxonomy): Eukaryota > Metazoa > Chordata > Mammalia > Chiroptera > Hipposideridae > Aselliscus > Aselliscus stoliczkanus. Next base: position 64,228,403 of record CM066740.1, on the reverse strand, counting down.
ATATTTTAAAAAAGTGATTTAGATGAATATGATGCATCCAAGAGCCAGTTGGGATAGTTGTGATAATTATGTGATTAAGATACATATTCTGATGACTAGTGACATGTTACATGTATTTACTGTGTAAGGGGAATGTTGGGTGGCTTAATAGATACAGCTAATTGAAATGGTCCTGAGTAGTATGTAGCATGCTCTCTGATTAGTTTCTACTACTAATTTAGAATTCAGCAGAATAAGGTGAAGCCTTTAATACTTAATTAAACTTCTGTAATGCCTGTTTTACCAAGATGAATAAAATACATAAATTGTATGAAGTGACATCTAATGCACACAAAAAAGAGAAATGTAAAAATCAGGACAGTGGGTACATTAAACTGATTCTTAATCATTGAAACCAATTTAATCATTTGAGATTTTACTCTAGCTGACGCAATACTGTAGCTGTTATATTCTAATTATAACCTGTTTCATTTTACTCTGCCTTTCTAGTTAATTATTACAGTCAATTTGTAAAATGACATGGTTCCACATTTGCATAGGTCACTATTAAATAAATGAATAGCTTAAATTACTCTAGCATTGAAGTGCCAACTTTGGTGGAAGTCAAGAGGACTTCAAATGTTCTTCTAACACCCCTTAATGTGTTAATGACCACTATTAAACTGCAATTAAAAGGCCAGGAAAAACGCATGAAACAGTTAATAGAAAAATAGCACAGACATAATTAAAACAATTCTGGATTTTTTTTTTGACTGATAGAAAATAAAGTGATATGCTGTAAGAAATATAGTGTGAATCTATTTCCAACTCAAGGCAGAGTTGACAGTTTAATGATAACAAATCATAGGCTGCCTTTTTGGGAAGCATTGAACGTCAGTGTGAAATTAACATCAGTAGTAAACAAGACAATGTAGTGATTTTACCTTGTATTTAAATTACTAGTTATTATGGTACTAAATAATAGCTTTAAATAAGTTGGTGTCGAGATTACTGATTTACAGTCTATCTATGCGAGAAAAAGAGAGACAGTACTGAAAGAAGATATGTTTAAATTTTTGTCATCCTAAATAAGGGATAACCATATGTCTTCACTGTAGTCTTGTTAGAATTGCCTGTGAAACCTTTTGCAGAATGCGTTGTACATTGAAATCCTAACATTGTCATTAGAGCACTTCACTCAGCATAGACTACATCTCCAAGTATCAGGGATTTTGTTTAACTTGAGAATACACCAGACAAAAAATGTAATTAAAATTGTACATAAACAATCAACTTGAGAGAAACATCTTAAAACCAGAATAATTTAGACACGTTAACAAAGGACACTTTTGAAAATTATAATATGGGTAAAGTTTTGTTGTTGTTGTTTTTACCAATTTACCCATAGTTTTTCCCCTTGTTTCAGATTTCACAAAATGTGAAAGTCACCTAAGAAATTTCTTATCTGGTGCTATTTACTAAGTATAAGATGTGATGCACCCAATTGTTTATGTTGAAGTATCTTTTAGTACATTTACCTCTGGGCATGGTGGCTAACTATAGCTGTGAATACAAATGAAGAAAGAGCACTCTGACAGTTATCAGGGTAACTTAAGTATGAATTCCTTCATACCTATATCTTTTTTCCATGTTTATATTAATATTTCAGTCATAACTAAATTTTTGCCTTGAATGATCTATGTAGGCCTAGCTCTACACTTAAATTTTTATATAAAATTTATTATAATTTGAAGCAGACATATGTTTAAGCAGATAAATTTGTGGATTACACTAAATCCTTAATAATGGCAACTTAGTCATCTCTGATCACTGATTTTAATGATTGCTGGAATATAGCATTAGAGGAATGCTCCAATGGTGCATAGTATTTATATACTTTTAATATCAAGTACAGACAAAAGTCACTTGACCCATGTCTAAAATGTAACCAGTGGGGAAAATTGCATTAAGTACTCAATATCATGGAAATGCTTTATAGTAACCTAAGAGAGAAACAAAATATCTATTTCACTATGGCAGCCCCAAATTGGAAATTCTTTAGAGATCAATGAGAGGTTCCATACTGGAAGCACAAGTCGATATACCATTCTGGAGGTTCCTTACATGCCTGATGACCAGAAGTAGTCAAGAGAGCACTTATTAACAGTATATCACTCGATATATGAACTAAACATTTGAGAATGAATACTTCAAAAGTGGTATGACCTCCCTCTTTACAAGGTTATGGGAAAATGGGTTGATACAAATATCACTTACCACCAAAGTGCATTTTAAAAGAAAATTTATTCTTAGTTCACACTGATATTCAGAGTCCACCATATAAAATCTCTGAATGAAAAAAAAAATGTATTGGCAACTCTTTATGAACATTCATTTTCTTACATTATAAGCTATGCTTAACAGCAAGATTTTTTTCAGTAATTTTTGTCCTAAAAAAAGTGAAAGGAGAAATCATGTAGTAGTTACTTCCATGATTATAACATGGCACATTTGAATAAGTGAAACAAAAGTGCCTATTTGAATGTCATTTTCCCCATGTACATACAATGGCAATTGAAATAGGGTTATGCTATTTTCTGTGTTTCAATCTCAGAAGCTTTTTTTTCAAAGCTGTTTAACCAACTCGGTGAATGGTCTTTAGTCCCATGTATCACATTTCATATCCATAAAGTGAAACAGGAGTAACTGTTATCAATATACCTTTTTTTCTTTTCTTTTTTTCTGGTAACGGTTGTACTAGATCCTGAAAAGGAAAGGAGATGGGTTATGCAGGAGGAAATGGTCACACTGCTGGTCTCCTAAGTGTTCCTTCCAGAAGAGGTAGCAGAAGAAAAAGACAAGATGCTTTCATCATGCTTTGAACTGAACAAAATGAGAATGATAACAGACATGGAGAAATAATTAAAGTGATTTGCTAATAACCTAGATGAGCAGGAAGAGTTCTAATTCCTTTTGGTCTTTGGAGCATGGTACGAGTAGGTGAAGTTGATATAATTCCAACCACACAACAGTATTTGGGCTGTACAAGCTTATTGCAGTCAAAATGTGATTTCTGTTAGGCTTAAAAAATATTTTTATGAAGTGTTGGGGGTGATAGGAAAGCATGCCACCAGGCTGGCTCTACTGAGAGAGGAGATGAAGTCCTCTTGGTGAGAAGGGGAAGGTAAGGAGGGAGGCGTATGGAGATTATGAAGCGTGACGGTGCTATGATTTGGTGAACTTTGTCTCCTGGTAGAACAACAGGTCATGGTGTGATTATAAATATAGACAATAATATGAGGACCTTTTTTGTACCAGCTTGAATAGTCACAGCTTCATAAGTAGGGTCAGGTTTAATGAATCAAAGGGACAGAAAAGCAGAAAAGAGGTGCCAGATGAACACACAGAGATAAGATCACAATGATAAGCCAATGTCATAAATGCCAGAGGCGCAGTTCCTCAGAGTTGATCATTTATATTACAGAGAGAGGCAGAAATACTTCATTATAATCATCTCCTGGAGTCTCCTTTTATATCTGACCAATTCTTAGGGAGAAAAAAGCAAAAGAGGATGCTGTTTATTTTCTTTCAAAACTCCCTCACATGATTTTTTTATTTTAGAAAGAACCTAGACTTCATAGCAATAGCAAGACCAGGGCCAGAAATGAGGGACTAGATTTGAAGACTTCAGGGCAACTGGAAGAAGGTGAGCTCTGCCCACCCAGAGACCACAGCTGCTTGAGGAGGATCAGGGTGGGGAAGAGGTGGCTAGCCTGTGGCCAAGCTTCCAGCAGTCTTGATAAGCTGACTGTAAGAAGTGGACAGGTATTGGGGGTAGGAAAGCCTTGATAAGATTTGATAATCAGGTGATTCATTTTCATAGAAAGATGCTTTTATAGAGAATTATTCCTCAGTAGGTTATTCTCCTGCCAGAGAGCTTCTCTGATCAGGTTAGAGATTCCTCCTACAAAGGCAGGTCTGTGGCTGTTCTTTAAGATGCATTCATAGAGAAAGGGTTGGAGGGGCTTGGGGCAAAAAGTGAGGGATGAGGCCACTAAATTGGAGGTATTTTTAACCAAATACTTTACATTCCTTCATATAATGCCTTATATAATGTCATAAAATTTCAGACAAATTTATTCAATCATTTACCAAATACGTATAAATCTTACCTAATATAAAGTGCATGGCAAACATAGTGATAGATATTGGGATGAATCAGGCAGGAGGCTCTTTTCACTAAGCATTTAATAGTGTCACCCAGAATCCGATGGTGGAAATTAAAAGAACAAAAACAAAACAAAACAAAAAACAGGAAAACAGTACAACAAATTAGTTATTAAATTCAGAGGAATAAAACATTACTTCCAATTAGTTGGAATTCAAGACGTTTTCAAGAGCACTGTGGGTAGCGGGGGTAATGAGAACAATGGCGGAGAGCTGAAAGGTCAATTTTGCTGGAGTTTTAAGGATATGTTTCCACTTCGCTGGTTACTAGGTCAGAAAGACAGAGCGGAGCCCGATTATGGAACATCTTTTTACAGTGAACTTTATTTGACAGGCGTGGAGTGAACCGATGAAGGTTTAGGACTTGCATGAGTGATGTAATCCAGCTGGACCTCGGAAAGATGAATCCGCCAGTGATTTGGGGTGGATTGCTATGAGAAAAGACTGGAGGCGACATGGAAAGTTAAGAAGACATTTGCATATTAGGCCTATACAAAGCATGGATTTGGAGACAGAATGTTATTAGTTTCCTCATTTTCAGAGAGCATTCTCATAATTCTCCTTTGGAGTTGCAAAGATTAGAGTACTCTTCCTCCTTGGCTTGCTGGCATTGCTCTTATAGTGCTCTGGAAATATCATCATCTTCGTTCTTTTATATACAGTCTACTTGGTCTTACATACATATAAACTCAATTATCTTTTCTGTGTGTGTGAATGAGTTAATTACCAATTATTTTAAAAATATTTCATCATATCCAAAATATTTCATTACTTTTAAATAATAAAATACTATCATAATCATGTGGTTATCAAAGCAATTCAGTTATTTTGCCATTCAAAAAAAATTTTAAGCTTTTGTTGTAATTTTAGGGAATTTCCATCATGAGCATTCACAACAATAGTTTTTGTTTGTTTGTTTGTTTGTTTGTTTTTTTAATTGTCATTCCACCAGCTTTTGAGAGTATTTGGGGAAATACAGGAGAAAATCAAGATATGTTTGGAAGAGGAATAAGAAGAAGAATATGGAAGGATGACTAGATGAGAGGAATGAAATTTAGAAGGACACAGAGATAATTATATCCAGAGAAAAGAAAGAAAGAGAAAAAGTCCTGATGTGCATTTCAAAACTTCTATAGTGTAGGACTGGCTGTTTTTTAGGTTGAAGAAGAAAAAGAGGCAAATGATTTAATTGAAAAAAAAGTTTTTATTACTAAAAATATTAACAAAAATTTTATTATAAGGCCATTGAACACATAACTCAGGAGAACGGAAAAAAGGGAGCATAGGAAGAGGCATAAGGAAAAATACAAAATAGAGAATGGAAAAGAAACAAAAACCATATTAACAATGGAGATGGAAAGAGACTACACAGAAACAAGAAAACTCTTGAAAGGACGCATGCATGGCGGACGATCAAGAGTAGGTCCAAGTATTCCAGCTGCGTAATTCTGGGAAGGTTCAACTTGAAATATCGACACCCCGATTAACTAACATATTTTTAAACATTGTAAAATTATCCTTTTCAAAACAATTTTAAGTAAAATTTAAAAGTCTATAGAACTCAATTCTTAAATTTTTCAAACTGCAAGCTTTGATCAATTTTTATTCTGTAATAAATTGTATTACTGTTCATTTAGAAGTATTCTTTTTTTATTAATTTTCAGAGGGAATGTTCTCAAATCAGCAATTGCTTTGAATATATTAGAATGAGTTAGTTGCTCATATTGTTTAAAAAGTAACTAGATTCTAAACAAAAAAAATTAATTGTAAAGTTGAGAAAATGTAGGTCTATTTAAAGCTGAGATGACAGTTGTTGAGCATTGTGATGTATCATCTTGACATGAATTGAATAAGGGAGATTAGTGAGTGACACCAGCAATGTCAGAATTTACATTACAGCACACACAAACTCCGTGGAATATACTATTAGCACCCACAGTAAGCAGGGATGAGTAATGAGATAAAAATTGACAACGTCAATAATCATAAGCCCTTACAGTCAAGAATAATGAACTACATGCGTGTACATATAGGTGTATATTCATAGATATATACATAATGAAATATACTTTTCATGCCGTCCATCAAAATTAATTTTGTGTGGGAATAAATGCTCTGAATATATGAGATAAAATTCATTTTGGTAGATTAAATGTAGACTATGTTTGCTGCAAAGCACAGTGACAAGGATGGTATTATCATAGTCCTTTAGAGATAGGGTGATCTGAAGTTTGTGCTTTTCCTACTTTACATTTAAAAATGACCCCCAAATTTATTTTTATTTTTCCTTTTCCCTTCTACTGTGGTAATAAAGTTAACCTTTTGCATACTTGATCTAGAAATGCTCTAAGCATTAGACAAAATGTGTTTTTTTATTGTAGGTATGTCATATATTATTTTTTATAATGTAGAAAGAATGACATATCTGCCTCAGGATTTTCTTTAGAAATTAGAAATATAAGAGAACAATGCGTTGTGTTTTCCTTAGTACTGTTTAGTTAGTAATAATTAAGCAAGCAAAGATTGAAGTGATTTTAGTGCATTTTAAACAATACTTTGAAAATCAGTTATGAGAGTAAAATTTCACACATTGTTGCGAGTGTAAATGCAGACTCTGATTTGTGCATTTTCTTCAGGAGATAGTCTTAGATTCTTTTCCTATTTAATTCTTTATTTTCTTTAAGAAAAAAATATGAAAAATATTGTAGACCCCTCTCTATAATTGCTAAGGCATCTGAGGTCAACAAAGGAATTTCTCAGTTCTGTGGATTAGTAACTCTTGCATCAGCAAGCTTAGAAACCTTATGACCTGCCAAAGAGAAAGCAGGGACAGAAGAGAGAGAGAGATAAGGCTCCTGTTCAGCCACAGGAAGGTGGACTGGCAGCAGCTGGCCCCAGCAGTGAGTGAGGGACCCATTGAGGGAGCAGTCTAACCACCTGAAAGACTTAGTGGATCAAAATGAAAGATGGTGAAGACAGAAAGAATTTCCAATCCAAGAAAACCAAAGAGGCATTCAGCTTTTGACAGCTGAGTAAAGTATATTGCTAAATCTGTAAATAAAAAAAAGTTGTTGTGAATTCTTGTTACTTCCTCTCTCTAGTGGAGCAGTAGTTTCCAGGTTCAGAGAAAAAAAACACACAATTCATAATGAATTAACTTCAAACCAGTCACACACACACATTAATGTTTTTCATCATCTTAAACCTTAGATAAAGGTATAAAGAATAATTATATAAAAATAATGTTTTTTTTCATAATAAAAACTATTTCTTTAGTTTCATTGCTATGTTTCAGATATTAGGTATACAAAATTCACACATTTAGACTTCTATTACACATCCTGTATATATAATATATGTACAATATAGGAAAAAATTTCATATTTTATATATAAAATGTACAATTCTTGTGTGACCCAAACTATAATGTTTAGTTACTTTCTTGCTGACATAGATATGTATGCGTGTAACACATTTTATATGTCCATGAGTATCAGCTGTTTCTTGTCTATATTTGCTTTGTAGATGTAACCTTCAATGAAGCCATAGGCTGGTTCAATTCTGTCACAAGACATTAGAATGCATTTGTTTTTAGCAAAGCTGCAACTTTTGGTTAGAAAAACCACATAAAGAAAGCAACCCAGAGGGCCGGCGGAGTGGTGCAGTGGTTAAGCGCTGGCTTGGGAAGCCAGCGGCTTGGGTTCAGTCCCACATATGAGGGCCAGTGACACTGCCCTCAAAATAAAAAGCAAAAAACAAAACAAAAGAAAGCTACCCATAAAAAGTTAAATATACTAACAGAGGGAAATTAAGAGTAAATAAGCCATTCTTAAAATCTGAAAATAGAAATAAAAATAAATAAATACACAGGTATATTATATTTCATAGTTGAGAGAAAACATTTAGAATATGGTGGTATATATATATTTTTTTATTTAGATGCTTTGCATAGTTCTTTCTATTCCTCAAGAAAATAGTCTCAGAATAATTTTTAAGTTTTGCAAAATCTCTGCTTCATTTTAAACCTTATAAAATATCTAATGCTCACACCACTCTCTACAGTGGATAAATTATCTAGTTTGAATAAACTTTAATTGAGCTATTTAAAATACGTGCAACTATTGTGAACTGAAGAAGGCAGGTAGCCCATCTCATTAGTAATTTAAATGTTTATAGTTTCGCACATTTTTATGTGCAGAGTGTATGTTTTAATAGTAAGCCTTTAGTCATTTTTTTAAATGAATGAACAAGATAGATTTTGAAAATTATTTAACAGATGCCAGTACTTATTTTTGAATGTATCTAAACAATTGAAAGTGCACTTATTGCCAAACAACTTTTTTAGTGGGTTTAGCAATAAATGATAATAATCTGAATTCTTTTGAATTAATTTAATTTTACGACTACTTATATTGTTAACCTGACAACTCTCAGGCATTTTAAAAAAGTTATTTTAGCTTATGTTATTGCAAATATATTGTCTTACAATGCACAGAGAATTCTTTGGTGATTGTCTATCAAACCAGTATTTGATGTGCTTTTCTGTGTTCTCAAATTTATAACAGAAATAGCAAAAGAAGATAAATTTATTTTAAATATTTTTTTAATTCCTGACAGTTGTACTTCTACTTGTGCAAGGTAGTGTTGTTTTGGTTTTTTTGGTTTGGTTTCTCTGACACCATATTTTCAAGTGTGTAATTCTTATGCTTTGAAAGAAAAATGTTTCAGCTTCTAATAGTACCTCTCTTTTTATGTATCCTCTGACATATGAAAAGTTTATCCTTTCACACACTGACTCAAGCTGGCCAACTGAACATGTGTTTATTTTCCTTTCATTGTTTCCCATTCAAATAACTACTTGGTCATGAATTTTAGTTTGGCCTTATCTTTTGCTTATTTAATTTAAAATGAGGCATTGAATATGAATGCTAGCATGCTTGAATTTTAGGAAATAGAAGTGGTCCTGTTTTTAAAGCACACTTGATTTTCAAGAGGAATTCTGATGTGTAAAGATATTCATATGAATATATATGAGTGTTATTAATGAAAGTATAAGTGTGTGTCTGTGTGTGTGTGTATGAGTGAGTGCATACACGCATGAGCGCACAGATATGAAATAAAAAGACTCCTAGGTGTTTTGCGCTGGTGATTTCAACCATAGCAGCAGTCCCCCAGTCTGACACACCTGAACACATTAATGATGCACTTGTATGATAAGCAACATTATTTCTGTTTTCCCCTGATCTTTGTTCCCCAGTTCCCAAACAACGGTAAGTGTATTTGTATGTATTTGCATGTAAAATATGCATGCTTTTAACAATGACACATTTGTGTATACTATTTAACTCACTTTAAGTACAAAATAAAACTGTTTGGGAAAAATATTTAAAATAATGTTTATCAGTAACACAGAAATACATTTTAGAACATGTCTACATATACTCAAAGCAGACGAAAAAGTCCACTATTCAGATATTTTGAGGAAAAACACACTTGCTTCAAATATGTTAAACAGACACTGCTTTTGAGCCGACAGTATTTGAAAAGAGTTTTGTTTCTATGTTGTATTTCTATGTCTAATCTTTTCAGACTTTCTTGTTTGAAGCCACTGAAAATAGATGATCCTGAGAGTTACTATTTGTGTACCAGGCACTGTGCTATGTACTTTTCATGCATTATTGTATTTAATCTATAACCACAAAGCTATGAGTTAGATATTCCTATCCCCATTTTCCAGGATGGTTAAGAGATCACCCAGTGTCACACAGCCACTAAGAAGCAGATCCAAATCTCAAACCAAAGATTATGCTGTAAGCATTATATTATTCAGCCTATGCTAGAAACAACTGGAATTCACCTACCAGGATTTATGGATTTATAAGAGGAATGCTTGTTGTTTGATGGGAGAAAAAAAGAAAAAAATGAATGAGAGCATTGGGCTGGCTGAGTGCCACATTGGTTAAGAGCTGGCTTGGGAAGCCAGCTCTGAGCAGCAAGGCCCCAGCTTGGATCCCACATATGAGGGCCAGTGACATTGCCCTCTACAGCTAAGGTAGTGAACAACAGCTCAAGCTGGAGCTGGGCTGCTGTGTCGCCTGGCGACAGCATAGTCTGTAGCCCCTGCTTCAGTGGGCTGCCAAAAGCTACAGTGAGTGACCAGCAGCCAGGGAGAGCTGCCGTGAGCGGCCGTCCAGAAGCCAGAGACCAATCTGCCTTACCCGAGAAAAGCACAATGATAATACCAACATGGGCCAGTGAAGCTACGTCCTCCTCAACTAGACTGAAGAACAAAGTGACAGCAACTGGTCTGTTCCCCTTCCCTGATTCCTCAATGCTGTTCCCCTCCCCCAATTCCCCAATAAAACCTTAAAAAAAACCAAAAACAATGAGAGCATCATTCTATATTAAATGAGGCAAAATAGATACTGGTTTATTTTCCTCCTAAGAATCAGTCACTATTACCCAGAAATTAGAACTTCCAACTGGTCTCTAAAAGTCTAATATGGCATAAATTTTTGGACTTAAAGTTTTTGGGAATATAAGTTCTACATTATACACAAACATATAAAGAAATGCATAAATTTTATTATTAACAACAACAAAAAAACCATTGTGTAACCCATTCAAAGAGTTTGAAAAATAGCACAGTAAGCACTGTGGAAAACAATTAAATTACATTTAAAATATCCTGTGCCTACTGTATATAAGGCACTGTGTTAGTGCTTTGTAATGCATTGAAATTTAACATTAATACACATAAAATTTTTTAAATTAATTAATTAATTTGTTACAACACAGGGCAATAGTTATACTTTCTACCCCTCAAAGTGACAAACCCCTTCCCCCTTTCCGCTACCACACTCCCCCAGCCATATCACACATATCTATTAGAATTCCCCTGACTCCACTCCCACACTGTACTCCATATCCTATGACTATATATATACATTCAATCACAGTTAAAATACAATATTATACAACATCAGCTTCAGGTGTACAGTGCAGTGATCAAGCCTCTACCCCATCCCCGAAGTGGTCTCCCTAACAAGACATGTGACCATCTGACACCCTACAAAATATTCACAACATTATTAATTATATTCCCCAAACTGCCTTTCATACTCCTGTGGCAATATTGTAGTTACCTATTTATGCTGTCGAATCCCTTCCCCTTCTCCCTTATCCCCACCCCTCCTAGCTAGCAACCATCAGATTTTCCTCTACATCTGCTTGATATGATTACAATCTTCTTAAATTTACGGAGACTTGTTTTGTGGCCTAACATGTGGTCTATCTTGGAAAATGTTCCATGTGCACTTGAGAAGGATGTATGTTCTGTTGCTTTGTAGTGAAATGCTCTAAAAATATCGATGAAATCCAGCTGGTCTAAAGTGTCATTTAGAGCCACTCTTTCCGTGTTGATTTTCTGTCTGAAGGATCTGTCCATTGGTGACAATGGGATGTTGAAGTCCCCTACTATGGTAGTGTTACTGTTGATCTCTGTCTTTACGTCTGTCAAATTCTGTTTTGTATATTTAGGAGCTCCTATGTCGGGTGCATAGATGTTTACTAGGGTTATGTCCAATTGTTGAATCAATCCCTTTATTATTATGTAGTGCCCTTTTTGTCTTTTATTGTAGTTTTCACTTTAAAGTTTATTTTGTCCAAAATAAGTATTGATACTCCAGCTTTTTTCTCATTTCCATTTGCATGAAATATCTTATTCCATCCCTTTTCTTTCAGCCTCTGTGTGTCTTGTGATCTGAGATAAGTCTCTTGTAAACAGCGTATACATGGGTCCTGTTTTCTTACCCACTCAGCCACTCTGTGTCTTTTGATTGGAGCATTTAGCCTATTCACATTTTAAGTGATTATTGATAGGTGCACACATATTGCCATTTTGTTATTTGTATTCCTGGTCTTCCTAGGTTAGCTTGTTTACCCCTTTCTTCTGTTTAAAAAAGGCCTGTTAACATTTCCTGCAATGCTGGCTTGGTGGTAATGAATTCCTTAAGCTTCTTCTTTTCTGTAAAGCTGTTTATCTCTCCTTCAATTTTAAGTCATAGCTGTGCTGGGTAGAGCAATCTTGGTTGTAAGCCTTTATTTTGCATCACTGAATATCTTCTGCCACTGCCTTCTGGCCTGCAGAGTTTCTTTAGAAAAGTCAGCTGTTAGTCTTATAGGAGTTCCTTTGTATGTAACCTGCTATCTTTCTCTTACTGCTTTCAGGATTCTGTCTTTGTCTTTAACATTTGCTATTTTAACTATGATGTGTCTTTGTGTGGACCTGTTTGGGTTCAGCTTTTTTGGAACTCTCTGCACTTCCTAGGCTTGTATGTCGATTTCCTTCACCAGGGTAGGGAAGTTTTCAGTTATTATTTCTTCAAATACATTCTCAATCCCTTGCTTCTTCTCTTCTCCTTCTGGTATTCTTATGATGTGAAAGTGGTTGTATTTCATGTTGTCCCACAGGTCTCTTAAACTATTTTCATTGTTTTTTATTCTTTTTTCTTTTTGTTGATCTAACTGGGTTATTTCTGCTATTTTGTCTTCTAAATCGCTGATCCAATCCTCTGCTTCATCCAATCTACTGGTGATTCCTTCAAGTATGTTCTTCATATCAGTTATTGTATTCTTTAGTTCTAACTGGTTGTTTTTTATGATTTCCCTATCCTTCTTTATGTCCCCACTAAGTTCATTAAACATTCTTATCATCAGTGTTCTAAACTCTGTCTCTTAAAGGTTGGAGCCCTCTGTTTCATTTAGTTTCATTTCTAGAGGTTTCTTCTGATCTTTACTTACTTGTGACATGTTTCTTTGTTTCCTCATTCTGGCTGTCGTTCTGGGATTGCTTTGAATATATTAGATAGATCACCAGGAAAGCCCCAGCTGTATCACACAGGCACACAGTTCACGGCCCAACAATCCAAGGAAAACTCCCAGTCTCAGCCTGTCCCAATCAGCCGCTCACAGATCAGGCCGGGCAGCCCAACAACCAGTCACCAGCTGGGAACTCTGCACATGCAGTGCGGAGAGCAGGGGCCCAAGGCAGCTGGCACACTCCTACGTCTCAATGAAGAGCCTATTGGAGCTGAAGCACACCCATCAGGAGTTTCCCTGGCTACGCAGCACAAGCAGGGCACAGGGCAGGGATCCAAGGCTGCATGCGCATGCACACACACGCACTCCTGCACCAATTCTACCAGACTAATGCAATCCTGGACCTGCCCCTCTGTGGGAGGGCTGAACTGTGACAAAATGGCGCCCTCCTGTACACTACTTGTGTGCAAACTCCATACCAGCAGAACAGTGGTCCCAAAACCTCCAACTCTTGTGCCAAAGGTGCTCAGTTCAGTCCGTCTCCACAGGCTCCTCAGCCCCGCTCACACAGCTACTCCCTCCACCAAGGACCAGGTGAGTGCTCACCAGTGAGCGAGTCTGAGTGTTGGTTCCACTGGTTCTTCTACTGCCCTCAGCCTCACTGAGTTGAGCAAAGAAGGTCCTCACTAATTTCTATCACCAGCTATCATGGAACTCCTCTTCCTGGCAAAGTAACTCTGGGCTAGTGAGCTCAGTACGGGCCAGAGGGTCTCTCCCCCAACTGGAGAAGCCTCCCCACCACTGAGATGTCCCTCATGGGGCTCGTCCTCTCTCATCTCTGCCCCTCCTACCAGACTTGATGTGGCCTCTTCTTTAGGTCCTTCATTTAGAGGTTCTGTTTATCTAGTGTTCCAGGGACTTCCGAGGTTGAATGTTGTATAAATTATTTGTAATTTTGGTGTGATCCTGGGGTGCAGTTGTCATAGCTTCTGTCTATTCTGCCATCTTACCGGAAGTCTAAAATGTTTTTAAAATTATACTTAAATTTACATCTAGTACATTTTTTGTTTGTTTGTTTGTTTGTTTGTTTATTTGAGGGCAGTGTCACTGGCCCTCATATGTGGGACCCGAACCGGGGCCTCTGGCTTCCCAAGCCAGCGTTTAACCACCGCGCCACTCGGCCAGCCCTCTAGTACAGTTTTTAAAAGGCATATTTTTAAATTTTCCAAAAGCTTGATAGAATTAGAAATTTATATTTTGAAATAACAGTATTCTCAACCCTGCTAACTTTTGGTTTACTTCTGATAACTGCTTTAGAATTCATTGCACATTTATATCAGGTGGTTGTATTTAGGAGAGTAGAATTAAATTTATGAAAAATTCCTCTCAAAAGAGTTGTCACTATATATTATATCATATGGCACTCAGTAGATAATCTGCCCACCACACTGTCATTTTTGTGATATAAGTTATTATCCTAGTTGCTAGTTTAAAATACACCTATATTATATGTGGCCTACACTAATTACTTTGATAGAATTAGAGGTACAAAATATGTATGTCATTTGGCCTACTTGCCAGCCAGATAGTCACTGTAGACATAGTAGTATTCTATATTGAGGAAGATAACATTTCATCTTATATTAAAAATATTTTCTTTACAAGGCTATATATTTCCTTGTTAATAATGTATTTATCCATTTTTTAAAACTGTAGCTTTTGACAAAACAATTTTTTTGCGTGTGAAAATTTACTTCTAGAAAATGTTTTTAAAAAATGTTCCGTTAGTAAAGTTCATTACCATCATTCTCTTTTTATATATGAGGCCAGAGACACATTGGAAGTTGGGGGTAGGGTTACCTTTCAATAGTTTAAAATTAATGGTGGAGCAGGAATTAGAATTCAGAGTTACCAACTGCATTCAGTGCCCTTCTCTCCTTGTCCTCATGACAATTAAATAGTAGAGTAAAAAAATAAAACAATTTTGGGGCCGGCCGAGTGGCGCGGTGGTTAAGCGCTGGCTTGGGAAGCCAGCAGCCTCGATTCGGTCCCACATGTGAGGGCCAGTGATACTGCCCTCAAAAATAAATAAATAAATAAATAAATAAATAAATAAATAAATAAATAAATAAAACAATTTTAAGACTGTTCTAATAACTTTCTGAAACTTGTGCAAGTCGTAAAAAATCACTATCTTTGTCTGTTCATTGATCTTATATATTAAAGTGTAAAAAATAAGAGAGATTTTGAAAAGGTTTATCTTTTTTCTTTTATATGGGTAAAATATTTTGATAAAAGTAATGATTTTCTCATTCCAACTATCAGAGTAACAATATTTGATCCATGGTTGTGTGTTATTTGCTTAGACACTTAAAAGTAGTCCACAACTACAAACATTAATGTGTACAACTAATAAGAAAGCATAGCTTTGCTGGAGATAAATTTGTGTTGTTCTGTGTCACTACTGAAGCCCATTTATCAAGACAGAGATGAGAGGATTCCAGTCAAGATGGAGGAGTAGGTGAACACTGTGCTCACCTCCTCCTACCATATCAAAATCACAACTAAACTACAGGACAACCACACTGAGAATCATCTGAAGTCTAGCTGAAAAAAAGTCCTATAACTAAGGAGATACAGAAGAAGTTACATGGAAACTGGTAGGAGGAGCAGAGAGACACCGAACATACTAGTTCCATATTGCCGGTGGTCCTTCAGAATCAGAGGAGAGATATTGGCTACAGAGGTCCCCCCTCAAGCGTGAGGGTTCCCAGTCCCACACCAGCCTCCCTAGCCTGGGGAAAAGAAGTCCCCATAACTTCTGGCTGTGAAAACCAGTGGAGATTGTGGCTGGGTGAGACAGATGGCAGTTGGGGTCCCAGGTACTCCTCTCAAAGGGCCTGACGTAGACTTACTTGCTGACAGATTCACTCACTCTGAGCTGCAGAGCTGGAGTAGCAGCTCAAAAGATGCCAGGGTCATATGGGGAGTAACTGATTTGACTGGTTTTAGGACAAGTGCTGAAAGGGTAGCTTTCTCCCAGACAAAAGTGCTGGCAGAAGTCATTGTTCCTTTGTTGAGCCCTTACCCTTCCCAGCCTCCATGAGCAGGCAGCCACTATATCTGAGTCTCCATCAACCTGGCAAACACTCTTTGCTCCAGCCCTAGTGATTCCCTGAGACTCTGCCTGACCCAACTTGCAGGTCCATCCAAGGTGCTTCTAATGGTTTTTCCATACAAGTGGTCTGTCTTGGCTTATGCTATGGACTTTCCTAACATCGTAAAGTTTCACAAACTCGAAACAAGCAGCATTTAGCCTCGGTGCCCTATATGTTTTGTTAAGCAGGCAAACCCTGTCATTAGTGGCAGTAGGCCTAAGGTTGCAGTTTAGCCTCCCTATGGCAGCTCCAAGCCCAGTACAAGTGGCAACCACCTGCAAATCACTTTGTAGCTCACACCAATTGGTCCCTGGCAAGGCACAGGCCGTGACTGGCCTAGGCTGCAACAGAGCCCCTCTCAAGAGGCCCCAGAACAAGCACAACTATTGGCTGGCTTCAGAACACAGCAGAGCACCACCCAGACACGTCCACAAACAAACCTAAAGGACAGACTGGGCAGGCACAACAGACCTGTTAAAGTGAATCCAGACCCTGTACAACAGCTCATCCACTGTAGTCACAGCCAGTCCTCACAACCAATCAGCCCTAGAGTGAATCTCTCCCATTGATATGCAAACAGCAACCAAGACTCAACTATAACAGTAGGGCACACACAACCCACACAAGGGACACACTTGGAGCACCAAGCTCAGGTGACCAGGGGGACTCTGTCATTGTGTCCCAAAGTGCACCTACTACATAAGGCCACTCTACTAAGACTGGGAGACACAGCTGTTCTACCTAGTACATACAAACAAAAACAGGGATACAGCAAAAATAGGGAGACAAAGAAACATGTCCCAAATGAAACAACAGAACAAAGTTCTGGGAACAGAACTAAACAAAATGCAGGCAAGCAATTTACTAGATGCAGAGTTCCAAACACTGATTATAAGGATGCTCAGTGATCTCAGTGAGAACTTCAACAAAAAGATAGGAAACATAAAAATGGAGATAGAAAACATAACAAACTATCAGTCAGAAATTAAGAATACAATAACTGAGGGCTGGCCCAGTGGTTAAGAGCTTGCTCAATAGTATGAGCTGAGCTCTGAGCAATAGCAGTTTGATGCCCAGCCTTAACTGAGCTGCTGCTGAGCTGCCAACAGGTGGCAGGATGGCTCAGCTAAAAAAAAAAAAAAAAAAGAAACAATAACTGAAGTAAAGAATACACTAGAGGGAATTGGCAGTAGATTATATGAAGTATAGGATTGAATCACCAAATTAAAATATAAAGTAGCAGAAAACACCCAATCAGAATGGCAAAAAGAATCCAAAAAAAAATGAGGATAGTCTATATGGCCTCTGCAACAACATCAAGGGTGCCAACATTCTCATCATAGGGGTCCCAAAAGGAGAAGAGAGAGAGAAAGGTATTGAAAGCCTATTTGAAGTAATAATCATGGAAAACTTCCCTAACCTGATGAAGGAAATAAATATACAAATCCAGGAAGCACAGAGATTCCCAAACAATATAAAGCCAAGGAGGCCAACACCAAGACACATCATAATTAAAATGCCAAAGGCTAGAGACAGAGAGAGAATCTTAAAATCATTAAAAAAACAACAACGTGTTAGTTACTTACAAGGCAGTCCCATAAGATTTTCAGCTGATTTCTAAACAGAAACTTTACAGGTCAGAAGGGATTGGTATGAAATATTCAAAGTGATGAAAAGCAAGTACCTATGATCAAGATTACTCTACCCAATAAAGCTATCATTTAGAGTCAAAGGACAGATAAAGAGCTTCTCAGACAGGACAAAGCTAAAGGAGTTCATCACCACCAAACCAGTATTACAAGGAAAGTTGGAGGGATTTCTTTAAGACGACAAAAAAAAAATAATAATAAAAATAAAACATATGAATAACAAAATGGCACTAACTACCTGTCTATCAGCAATTACTTTCGATATAAATGGATTAAATGCTCTAGTTAAAAGATATGGTGGTTGAATGGATAAGAAAATAAGACCCTTACATATGCTACCTACAAAAGATTCACTTCAGATTGCTTTCAATCACACAGAGACTGAAAGTAAAGGGATGGAAGAAGATATTTCATGAAAATGGAAACAAATAAACAAGCTAGAGTAGCAATACTTATGCCAGAAAAAATAGACTTTGAAACAAAGACCATAACAAGAGACCAAGAGAGACCTAATATTCTCATTTTGGGGTATTTATCTGAAGAAACCCAAAATGCTACTTCGATGGGACATGCTCATCCATGTGTTCACTGCAGCATTATTTACAATAGCTAAGATATGAAGGCAACTTGGGTCCCTGAGTGGATGAATGGATAAAGAAGAGGTGGTACATATATAAAATGAAATATTACTCAGCCATAAAAAGAATGAAATCTTGCCATCTGTAACAACATGGATGGACCTAGAGGGTACTGTGCTGAGTGGAGTAAGTCAGATAGAGAAAGACAAATGCCATATGATTTCACTTAGAAGTGGAATCAAAAAACAAAATAAATAAATGAAACAGAATCAAACTCATAGATACAGAGAACATTTAATAGTTGCCAGACGGGAGGAGGATTAGGGGTGGGTGAAGAGGGGAAGGGATTAAGAAGTACACATTGGTTAAGCTGAGCTCTGAGCAACAGCAGTTCGATGCCCAGCCCGAGCTGAGCTGCTATTAAGCTGCCAAAGGTGGCAGGATGGCTCAGCTAAAAATAAAAGAAATACAAATTGGTTGTTACACGGCAGTGATGGGGATGTAAAGTATAGGGAATATAATAAACAATATGATAATAACTATGTACAGTTATTCATCACTTCCTAAATTATATAAATGTCTAACCACTTTGTTGTACAATTGAAATTCATATAAAATAACATTGAATGCCAACTCTAATTGAAAAATTAAAAAAAGGGGGAAGATAAAGAAGAATAAGAAATTCAAAGTTCCAGATTAAAATAAATAAGTCATGGGGATGTAATGTACAGTAAAGAGAATAGAGTCCATAATATTGTGATAGCGTGGTATGGTGTCAGATGGCTGCTGGGCTTATCATGGTGATCACTTCTTTAGCAATGGGGTATAATCAATAATGTGGTAATAACTCTGTATATTGCTAGGTGGGTACAGTTGAATAACTATGATGTACACCTGAAACTAGTATAATATTGGATGTTAACTATATTTTAATAAAAATCTCTTTAAAAAGAAAAAAAAAGAAATTCTTTAGAGTATCAAAAAAAAAAAAAAGATTTAAGTAGCAAAATCCATTGTAGCATTCATAGCTACTAGGCAGATGTTCGACAAATCCTCAAAATGAGTGTTAAAAGGACATTCTATTGAATCTATTTTTTAAATGTAATTTATTGCCAACATTTTATGGCATCATTATTGTATAAAGGTGATATAGTCATTTCTTGCCGTTAAAATGTAACTTTTTGTTAACATTCCATATATTATAAATAACATTTATTTGTGTTGGAAATAATATTACTAAGTTTAAAATGAATAGTGAGTGTATGCTAGTTGCTGTTTCTGTTGATGACAGAATTTGTCATGTAGCCTTGGATTTCCAGATGGAGGTGTCATTCTGAAAGGCATCACTGGAGCATTATATAAGTAATTGTATTAAAAATCTGTATCTTCACTTTCTTGACACTAAACACCTGTTTTGCTTATTTTAATGAATTCTGTACACTTATAAACTAAATGGCTTTGATGGAAAGTGAAAACTGGATATCCTCAAACTCATAAAAATATTTCCAATAGCATAGCTTAGTTACTGGAATCAGTTCAACTTCATATTTCAATATAGCTGCATATTTGCTTTTGAGGTTTTCTTCAATTTTGCTTTTACTAACTATAAAAAATTCCATCTAAAATCATACAGAGGAGTTAGGAGAATATTTTCAGGGTTTAAAGCTATACAAGATCATAGGTATTTTGTGAACACAATTTTGAATTACAAATGGGATCTAAATTGAAATATTATTTTTTTCTATAATCAAACTTGGAGCAAACAGTATAAATTTATACTTAAAATTTAGTTTCCTGTGAACAAGGCAGCCTACTTCATTAGAGCTCACATTTTTGCATTGGTATTAAATTAAATAAGGATTTGGTCAAGATGGTGAAGTAGTTAAATGCTGTGCTTTACACCTGTCATGACTACATCACAATTACAACTAAACTACAGAACAACCATCATTGAGAATTGCCTGAAGTCTAGCTGAACTGAAGCCCTACAATTAAGAACATACAGAAGAGACTGGTAGGAGGGGTAGTGATGTGAAACAGGCTGGTCCCATACCCATGTATGACCATTAAAAATTGGGAGGGATATCTTGGCTGTGGAGGTCCCAGCTCTACACCAGATCTCCAGCCCAGAGTTTCAGTGCCAGGAAGAGAAATGCCCATACATTCTGACTTTGAAAAGCAGCAGAGATTGTAGCTGAATGAGACAAGGGCAGCCAGAGTTCCAGGTGTTCCTTTTAAAAGGCCCATGCATGGACTTACTCACTAAGGGACATACCTGCACTGGGCCAGCAGCTTGAAAGGCAGCAGGGACACATGGAGGAGGTGGGGAACTGAGTTGTCTGTCTGCAGGGTGAGAGATGGAGGGGCAGCTTTCTCCTGGATGAAGGAGCTGGTGGAAGCCATTGTTTCTTTCTTGAGCTCTTACCAATCTCAGAGTGCTGACACAGGCAGCTGCCATATATAATTTCCATCAACCTGACAAACACCATTTGTTTACCTTGCCCTTCTAATTCACTGAAACTTTTGGGCACACCCAAGCCTCTTCCAATGGCTTGTCTTCATAAACAGCCTGTCTTGGCTCATGCTCCAGACTTTCCTAAAATCTTTCAAAGGTTTGCAAAACCCAAACAAGCAGCATATGGCTTTAGAGTGTCCTGCACCTCTGGCTGAGTAGTCCTAAATTCACCTTGGGGCTTAGCAGCAACTGGCTTTCATTTGTGGCTTGGCCTCTGGAGTCACCTCTAAGTCCAGTGTGAGTGGCAGCCATTTGAGGATTGCTTTGTTGCTCATGCCATGTGTCCCCAGGTAGTGCACAGGCTGAGGCTGAACTTGACCTGTGGTGGAACCCCTCTCAAATGCCTCAGGGCTGGCATGTCCAGGGGCCACCTTCGGATGCAACCAGAGAATCAGATGGTCACTTCTGCGGATGACACTCCCAAAGAGAACACTGAGAAGGCACCAGAGCCCTGTTGAAGCAAATCCTGCTCCATAAGATCAGCCCCTGCACAGCAGCTTCTCCACTGTAGTCATAGCCAGTTTTCATAATCATTCAGCTCAAGGATCAATCCTTCCCACTGATGTGCAAACAGCCACCCAGGTTCAACTACAACAGGAGAGCACACACAACCCACACAAGAAATACACCTGGAGTACCCAAATCAGCTGACCAGGAAGACTGCACCAAAGAATCCCACATCACACCTACTACATAAGGCACTTTCCTAAGACCAGAAAACATAGAAGCCCTACCTAAAACACAGAAATAAACAAAAACATGGGGAGGCAGCCAAAATGGGGAGACAAAGAAATATGACCCAAATAAAGAACACAACAAAACCCCAGATAAAGAACTAAACAAAATGAAGGTAAGCAATCTACCAGATGCAGAGTCCAAAACCTTGGTTATAAAGATGCTCAATTATCTAAGTGAGAACTTCAATAAAGAGATAGGAAACATAAACATGAAGATAGAAAACATAAAAAATAACCCATCAGGAATGAAGAATACAATAACAGAAATGAAGACTACATTTGAGGGAAACAATACTATATTAGATGAAGCAGAGGATCGAATCAGTGATTTAGAAGCTAAAGTAGCACAAAACACCCAAATAGAATAGAAAAAAAAAAAAGAATAAAAAACAAAATTAGAATAGTTTAAGGGACCTCTGTGACAACATCAAGCATACCAATATTCACATCATAGGGGTACCAGAAGGAGAAGAGAGAGAGCATGGTATTGAAAGCCTATTTGAACAAATAACAATGGTAAACTTCCTTAACCTGGCAAAGGAAACAGACATAGAAGCCCAGGAAGTGCAGAGAGACCCAAACAAGATGAAACCGAACAGGCCCACACCAAGACACACCATAATTAAAATGCCAAAGGTTAAAGACAAAGAGAGAATCTTAAAAGAAGCAAAAGAAAAGCAGTTAGTTACCAATGAGGGAGCTCCCATAAGACTGTAAGATGTTTTCTCAAAAGAAACTTTGCAGACCAGAAGGGATTGGCATAAATATTCAAAGTGATGAAAGCCAAGGACCTATAACCAAAATTACTCTCTCCAGAAAAGCTATCATTTAGAATCAAGCATAGATAAATAGTTTCCCAAACATGAAACAGCTAAAGCAGTTCACTAACACAAAACCACAATTACAAGGAATTTTAGATGGACTTCTTTAAAGTGAAAAAAATATATAGGAATAATAAAATGGCAATAAATACATATCTACCAACAATTACTTTCAATGTAAATAGATTAAGAGTTCCAATTAAAAGATGGGGCAGGACTTCCAGTAAAATGGCGGAATAGACAGACGCTGTGCTAACTACCTCCCAGGATCACACCAAAATTACAAGCAAATTATACAGCATTCAACCCTGGAGTTCCCCAGAACACTGGATGAACAGAACCACTAAATGAAGAACTTAAAGAGGAGGCCACATTGGGTCTGGTAGGACGGGCGGAGACAAGAGAGGGTGAACCCCGTGAGGGAGGCCCCAGCTGTGGGGAAGCTTCTCTGGTTGGGGGAGAGACCCTCCGGCTGCACACCAGGCTCACCAGCCCAGAGTTCCTTTGTCGGGAAGAGAAGTTCCAAGATAGCTGGCAGTAAATTAGTGAGGACTCTCTTTGCTTAGCTTGCTGAGGCTAAGAGCCCCGAGAGAATCAGTGGGGCCGGTGCATGGGCTTGCTCGCTGGTGAGCACTTACCTGGTTCCTGGTGGATGGAGTGGCTGTGTGAGCCTGGGAGCCTGCAGGGACTGACTGAACTGAGCACCTTTGGTGCAAAGGCTGGAGGTTTTTGGACTGTTGTTCCCGTGGTGTGGAGCCTGCACGCGAGACATGTAAGAAGGGCGCCATCTTGTCAGGGTTGGGCCCTCCCACAGAGGATCAGGTCTGGGGCCTCATTGGTCTGGTGGAATTGGCGCAGAAGTGCGTGTGTGCGTGTGCACGCACATGCGGCCTTGGATCCCCACCCTCCACCTGGCTTACACTGCGTTGCCAGGGAAATGCTGGGCGCGTGCCCTCCAGCTCCAACAGGCTGCTCACTGAGATGTGGGAGTGCGCAAACCGCCTAGGGTTCCGGCTCACCGCACTGCACTTGCAGAGTTGCCAGGCTGGTGATTGACTGTCAGGCTACTCAGCCTGATCTGCGAGCGGCTGATTGGAACAGCCTGAGACTGGGAGTTTGCCTGGGAGTGTTGGGCCGTGAGCAGTGTGCCTGCATGATCCAGCCAGGGCTCTCCTGGTGATCTAATACATAAAAGCAATTCCAGAGCGACAGCCAGAATGGGGAAACAAAGAAACATGTCACAAGTAAAAGATCCGAAGAAACCTCTAGAAATGGAACCAAATGAAACAGAGGGATCCAGTCTTTCAGAGACAGAGTTTAGAACACTGATGATAAGAATGTTTAACAAACTTAGTGAGGACATAAGGAAGGATAGACAAATCATAAAAAACAACCAGTTAGAACTAAAGAATACAATCACTGAAATGAAGAACACATTCAAAGGAATCACCAGTAGAGAAAATGAAGGAGAGGAGCGGATCAGCAATTTGGAAGACAAAATAGCAGAAATCTCCCAGTTGGCACAACAAAAAGACCAAAGAATAAAAAACAATGAAAATAGTTTAAGAGCCCTATGGGACAAGGTGAAGCGCGACCACCTTGGACTCATAGGAATACCAGAAGGAGAAGAGAAGAAGCAAGGGGTCGAGAATGTATTTGAAAAAATAATGACTGAAAACTTCCCTACCCTGGTGAAGGAAATCAACATATATGCCCAGGAAGTGCAGAGGGTTCCAAACAAGCTGAACCCAAACATGTCCACACCAAGACACATCATAGTTAAAATGGCAAAAGTTAAAGACAGAGACAGAATCCTAGAGGCAGCAAGAGAAAGACAGCAGGTTACATACAAAGGAACTCCTGTTAGACTAACAGCTGACTTGTCAACAGAAACTCTGCAGGCCAGAAGGGAGTGGCAGGAGATATTCAAAGTGACACAAAATAAAGGCCTACAACCAAGATTGCTCTACCCAGCACGGCTATCACTTAAAATTGAAGGAGAAATAAAGAGGTTCTCAGAAAAGAATAAGCTTAAGGAATTCATTACCACCAAGCCAGCATTGCAAGAAATGTTAAAAGGGTTTTTTTTTTAAACAAAAGAAAGGGGTAATCAAGCTAACCCATGAACACCAGGAATACAAATAACAAAATGGCAATACATATATGCACCTATCAATAATCATTTTAAATGTGAATGGGCTAAATGCTCCAATCAAAAGACAGAGAGTGGCTGAGTGGATAAGAAAGTAGGACACATGTATATGCTGTTTACAGATGGAATAAGATATTTCATGCAAATGGAAATGAGAAAAAAAAAAAGCTGGAGTACCAATACTTATTTTGGACAAAATAGACTTTAAAATGACTACAATAAAAGACAAAGAAGGGCACTAGAACCCTAATAAACATCTATGCACCCAACATAGGAACTCCTAATTATATATAACAGATTTTGACAGACATAAAGACAGCGATCAACAGTAACACTATCATAGTAGGGGACTTCAACACTCCATTGTCACCAGTGGACAGACCCTTTAGACAGAAAATCAACACAGAAAGAGGGGCCTTAAGTGACACTTTAGACTAGCTGGACTTTGTTGATATTTTTAGAGCATTTCACCCTGAAAAAACAGAATATACATTCTTCTCAAGTACACATGGGACATTTTCCAAGATAGACCACGTTAGGCCACAAAACAAGTCTCAGTAAATTTAAGAGGATTGAAGTCATATCAAGCAGATATAAAGGAAAAACTGCTGGTTGCTGGCTGGGAGGGAGTGGGGAAGAGGGAGAGGGGGAAGGTTTGGACAGCGTAGGTGGGACTACAATGTTTCCGTAGGGATATGGGGGCAGTTCTGGGAATGTAATGGATAATGTTGTGAAGAGACTATTATGTTAAGTGAAATAAGTCAGTCGGAGAAAGACAAGTACCATATGATCTCACTTATATGTGGAATCTGAAAAACTGAATGAACGATCAAAGTAAACAGACTCATAAATATAGAGGAAAAACTGAGGGTTGCTAGTTGGAAGGGGGGTAGGGATAAGGGGGAAAGGGAAGGGCTTAGATAGCATAAATAGGCAACTACAATATTGCCACAGGGATATGAAACACAGTTTGGGGAATATAATAATGTTGTAAAAATTTTGGATGGAGTAGAGGCTTGATCACTGAACTGTACACCTGAAGCTGATGTTGTATAATATTTTATGCCAGTGGTAACTGAATATATAGATAGTCATGGGATGTGGAGTATACTGTGGAAGGGAGTCAAGGAATTGTAATAGATATGTATGATATGGGGGGGGAGTGGGGTGGCGAACTGGGGGAGGGGGATTGTCACTTTGGGGGATAAAGAGTATAACTATTGCATTGTGTTGTACACCTGAAACTAATAAAACAAAAAAAAAGGAAAAAAAAAAAGAAGTACTTTAAATAGCCAATTCACCAATATATTTATTTTCCTGCTGGTAACATGGGAATTAATACAACTAAAATAAAACACAGCATGATTTACCAATAAAAAAAAATACGGGGCAGTCAAATGGATGAGAAAACAAAACCATCACATATGCTGCTTACAAGAGATTTACTTCAGATTGAAAGACACAGATACTGAAAGTAAAGGGATGGGGAAACATTATTTCATGAAAATGGAATAACAACAACAAAAATATGCTGGTATAGCAATACTCATGCCTGACAAAACAGACTTTAAAACAAAGGCTATAACAAGAGACAAAGAGGGGCCCAGTAATCCGACTTCTGGGTATTTATCTGAAGAAACCCAAAACACTACTTCAAGGGGTCATGTGCTTCCATATGTTCATTGCAGCATTGTTTACAATGGCCAAGATGTGGAGGCAACCTGGATGTCTGTTGATGAATTAATGGATACAGAGTAGGTGGTACATATTTACTATACAATGGAATATTGTTTAGCCATGAAAAGGACTGTGTTCTTACCATCTGTGGTGGCATGGATGGACCTGGAGGGTATCGTGCTGTGTGAAGTACGTCAGACAGAGAAAGAGAGATTCAATTTGGTTTTGCTTATACGTG
This sequence comes from Aselliscus stoliczkanus, assembly GCA_033961575.1. Lineage (NCBI taxonomy): Eukaryota > Metazoa > Chordata > Mammalia > Chiroptera > Hipposideridae > Aselliscus > Aselliscus stoliczkanus. Next base: position 64,201,852 of record CM066740.1, on the reverse strand, counting down.
GAATCTAAAGAACAACAACAACAAAAAACAATCAAACAAAACAAAAACATACCCATGGACACAGAGTACATTTTGATGGTTGCTGGATAGGAGGGGATTGGTGGTAGGTGAAAAGGAGGAAGGGATTAAAAAGTACAAAGTGGTAGTTCTAAAATAGTCATGGGGATATAAAGTAAAGCATAAGTAATATAGTCAATAATATGGTAATAACTATATATAGTGTCAGGCGGGTACTAGACTAGTCAGCAGGATCAGTTCTTAAATTCTACAAATGTCTAACCACTATGCTGTACACATGAAATTAATATAAAATAATATTAAATATCAACTGTAATTGAAAAATTAAGAAAGGTGGGGAAGAGGCATAAGAAATTCACATTTCTAGGTATAAAACAAATAAGTCATGGGGATGTAATATACAGCATACGAAATATAGTCAATAATATTGTGATAGCATGGTATAGAGTCAGATGGTTGCTGGACTCTGATGATGATCATTTCTTTTGGTATGTAAATATTGAAGAACCATTGTATACACCTGAAACTAATATAATATTTTATATTAGCTACATTTTAATAAAAATCTTTAAAATAATATAGAGTAAAATGACATTGGAAAGAAATTAATTAATTAAATCAGTAAAATGCTTAAGGAAAAAGAAGAAAACCTCAGTGAATAGTTTAATATTAAGGACCACTGCTAAATTGTATGTCAAATAATGGGTATATTAGATGACAGATATTAGGATGGATAAATATATGAATGGATGAATGGATTGCTGGCTGGCTGGCTGGCTGGATTAATTGATAGATACATATTTACATACACAAAGGGAGGGGGAAAAAGAGGCATTATTTAATATTGTTTTAAAATTTTTGTTAAATTTAACAATGAATTTATATTACTTAAGTTAGAGATAATAAAATATAAGGTAATTTTAAAGGTGCTTGTGTTTGTAATATGTTTAAATTTTAGAGAAAAGACTGTGGTTGTGATTTGCATAATATATCTTTTAATAGAATTTTCTCTGGAATGATGCTGGGAAATTTTAATATTTTATATATTTTTCATCTGGACATTTTTTAGTCATCAATCAATATGTAACTGTGTCTTTATAATATTCAAGACCCTTAGTTACTATGTTATGGAGACCTAATTATTACTTTATTTATTCTGCTTAGAGCCAAGTTATGTATGGAAATCTAACTCACTTAACTTAGGTCAGTCAACCCCATAAGGTAAGGTGCCATCAGGATCTTTCCATGAGAGAGAAAATAAATAAAGGTAGAAGTGGCCAGAAGAAAGGTTGAAGGAAGATAGAGGGGCAAAGAAAATTTTGTGTTTGTTTTTACCTTGTTTTGTTTCAATCTTTGGTAAATAAGTTTAATCAGCTAAATAAAGTTGATACTTCAATGCAGGAGAAACATCATTTCTGGGACACTGGAAGTTAAAGTCAGGCTGTTTTGCCAGGACCACTGGTCTGCTCTCATAATTAAGGCAGCGAGCTGGAGCCTGGGATCAGAATAGAGGCTGTGGATCCAAAGGGCTCGCCTTCCTCTGTTTCCCTTCCTGCTCCCCACTTCTCCAATCTACTTCTGAAAATTTCTATCAAAACAATTTTCTTACTCTCTCCCTTGCTTTCTCCCATCCTTCTTTTCTTTTCAGTCCAAGCTCCAGGGCATTTCCTTTTCATATGGTACAGCCGTGGCTGGCAGCTTCTTACTGGGACACAGCTGTGGTCTATTGCAGGCCATGGCCCAAACCCAGATGGAATACACTGGTAACATTGGCTAAAATTCACCATTGTTCTGTCTTTTGCATTAACATCTCTTAGATTAAGCAACTTATCCCTCACTCGTCTCATGTTGTCACCTTTGTCATTTATCTCTGTCCTATTTCTATCTTTTAAAGGCCATTTACAAGTCAGTAAATCAATATTTATGTGCAGACATTTTTTTAAAAATATAGAATCTTCTGAAAATGTCATCAAATAATTTTGTAAAAAGGAAGTTCTGCCACAGATAGTGGAGGCTTGCTAGAGGATCTTCTATCTGGAGGTCAGTGGGGTCGTTCTGCCTTTCTTTGACTGCTACATGCAAAAGAAAATTTGGAAAAATAATTCAAGTTTTATCTTAACACATCTTGTATTTCTCCCTAAGCACTCTTTTCTCTTTATTATCAGATTTCTTTAGAAAAATAATAAACAAGACTCCACTGAATCATAGCATTGAACTGGACAGTAATCTTTTCTAAGGTTCTGACAGTTTCTGATACAATATATATTTCTTTATGCTGTGCCCATGAAGATGAAATTGATAGGAATGAACTAAAATGCCATGAGAGATGTTTCATCTTCATATTTCTAACTGGAAATAATATACCTGCCAAAATATTCATCAAAAAGATGCATCAAACAGCTTAAAAACTTAACATAAATGTCAACTTTGAGAAAATTTAGAAAGATTTTTTTTTAGATCTTATTTTCATTTTCCCATCCGTTTACAGTAGGCATCTGCTTCTGGCCATCAAATTTTTAAAAAACTTTTGCAGCTCAGTTCCATTTGATGATGTCTAATGCAGTTTGTCCTTCCAACCCTCAGTAGTTAAACTCTTTTCTAAAGAGCATAAACAAGTTGCAGATTCTAAACTCTATTAAATAGTTAAAAAGAAAACAGAGTTAAAATAAACTGTTGAAAGCCCAAACTCTTCTTGATTTCTACAGAGTAAACATGGGT
>CM066740.1:61101212-61311116 GCA_033961575.1 Aselliscus stoliczkanus | reverse complement strand
TCCTGTAGCTTCGAGGTTCGTTTGTGTTCAGTACTGACACTTGCAAGCATTGGACATTGCAGTGGAATTTCAGAAAGGCCTGTTCGTGACACCGAAACGCTTTGGGCAGCAGCTACACAGCTCCTTGCATTCCTTCCTTTGCAAGGGTTGCGATAAGTTAATGTTTTAGGAGGCCTATTCCTTGGTTCACTCTGTAGATTCCGGAATGCTCATAACGTGCCTGCCAGCAGATGAAGGCTATGCAATGAACTGACTGCACCAGCTTTTTCTACACATGGCGGTACTGATTTCAGTTTTCCGAGACAGAGACCTCCCCAACTGACATTTCTGCCCATTCTGAACGAGATTTGTTAGAAGGGAGACAAACACGGTCCCTGATGCTACCCAACATGTCTTCTTCCCCAGTATCAGCAAACGCATTCAGAATGACAACTCATTCTGTTGCCGAATGCACCGCATCCAGCCTTGCGACTGACTTTGCAAACCCGCTTTAGACGAAAACACACGCTTCCACATCGCTTGCTTAAGCAAACCTGTGTTTCGTAGCGCCAATCAGATCTGAACGTGAAAGCACTGTTTCTCTTGTCGTGTGGCTTCATTTCCCCCAATAGTTTTGACGTCCGTTTGTTTCCAGTTCTCATACTTGGAAGCATTGAGCATTGCAGTGGAATTTCAGAGAGCCTTGGTCACGAACACTGAAATGCTTTGGGCAGCAGGGACACAGCGCGTTGCATTCCTTGCTATGCAAGGGTTGTGCTAAGTGAATGGTTTAGGAGGCCTACTCCTTGGTTCACTCAGTAGTGACCGGAATGCGCATAACTTGCCAGCCAGCGGATGAAGGCTATGCCTTGATCTGACTGCACTAGTTTTTTTCCACATGGCGGTACTGATTTCAGTTTTCCGAGACAGAGACCTCCCCAACTCACATTTCTACCAATTCTGAACCAGATTTGTTAGAAGGGAGACAAACACTTTCCCTGATGCCACCCAACATGTCTTCTTCCCCAGAGTCAGCAAACGCGTTAGGAATGACAACTCATTCCATTGCCCACTGCACCACATCCAGCCGTGAGATTGCGTTTGGAAACCCGCTTTAGACGAAAGCACATGCATCCACTTCGCTTTTTAAGCAAACCTGTGTTTCGTCGTGCCAATCAGCTCCGTACGTGAAAGCACTGTTCCTCTTGTCTTGTGGCTTAATGTCGCCAATAGCTTTGACGTTCATTTGTTTCCAGTTCTCACACTTGCACGCATTGAGCATTGCAGTGGAATTTCAGAGAGCCTTGGTCACTAACACTGGAACGCCTTGGGCAGCAGCCACACTGGTACCTGCATTCCTTCCAGTGCAAGGGTTGCGCTAAGGCAGTGTTTTGGGAGGCCTTTTCCTGAGTTCACTCAGTTGGTTCCTGGAATGCATACAACTTAGTGTCAGCTAGAGGATGCCTTGATGTGACTGCACTAGGTTGCTCCACATGGCTGAAATGACTTCAGGTCTCCGAGGCAGGGACGTCCAGAATTCACTTTGCTGCCTTGGGCAGGACAAGATAGAGCCTTCACTCTGAAGACAGCCCTGGGCTGGACAAGGTTGATTAGGGGTGGCCATGGGGTGGACATGGTGTGGCAGAGGAAGGCAGGGGGCCCAGGGATGACAAGGTGGAACAGGGTGGCAGCCATTGTCTGGACACAGGGGAGAAGACAAAGACCAGCCTTGAGCAGGACGAGTGTGAGTGGGAGAAGGCAGCTGGCAGCAGGCTGGACAAGGGGGTGCAAGGAAAGACATGCAGTCATAACTTGACGAGGGGAAGCAGAGGACAGCAAGCGACCCTGAGCGGGACAAGTGGTAGCAGGGGAAGGCAGGTGGCCCTGGGCCTGACAAAGTGTAACAGGACAAGCAGGCGACCACGGGCTGGACAATGGAGTTCAGGGGAAAACAGGTTGCCATGGCCTGGACAACAGGGTGCAGGGGAAGGACTTCGTGCCTGAGCTGGACAAAGGGGAGCAAGAAAATGCAGGCAGCCACTGGCTACACAAGGGAAGCAGGAGAAGGCGGGCAGCCACACGCCGCACAAGTGACAGCAGGGGAAGGCAGGTGGCCACAGGTTTGGCCCGGAGGAGACAACGAATGCAGGGGTTCAATGGCTGGACAAGGGTGTCCAGGGGAAGGCGGGCAGCCATAAGATGGACAAGGGGGACCAGTCAGGAGGCCACAGGCAGGGCAAGGAGAGCAGGCGAAGCCAGGCTGCCATGGCTTGGGCACTTGTGAGCTGAGGAACACAGGCGAAGATGGGCTGGGCAAGCGGGAGCAGGGTAAGGCAGGCAGCCACGGGGTAGACAAAGCGGAGCAGGGGAATGGAGGTGGACCTATACTGGACAAGGGGAACTGGGCAAGTCAGGCAGCCACAGTGTAGGTAAGGAGAACAGGAATAGGCAGGTGGCCCTGGCCTCGAAGGGGCACCAATTAAGGTGGGTGGCCACAGGCTGGACAAAGGGAAGCAGGCAAAACCAGGCAGCCCTGAGCTGGACAAGTGGGCCTGGGAGATGGCAGCGGGCAGCAGGCTGGACAAGAGCTAGCAAGGAAAGACATCCTGACATGGCCTAACAAGGGGAAGCAGAGGAAGGCAGGTGGCTCTGTGCTGGACATGTGGTAGCAGGGGAAGGAAGGCAGCCCTGAGCTTGAGAAAGTGGAACAGGGAAAACGGGCGGCCACGGGTTGGACAAGGGGGTCCAGAGTAAAGCAGGCGGGCATTTCCTGGACAACGGGGAGCAGAGGAAGGCAGGCGACACTTGGCTGGACAAGAGGAGCAGGAGGAGGGTTTCGGGACTGGGCGGGACCAGGGGACGCCAGGGAAGGCAGGCATCCACTGACAGAAAAGGGGAAGCGCGGAAAGGCATGTTGTCATGGGCTGGGGCAGGTTGAGGCAGGGAAGGCAGGGTGTCATGGGCTGGACAATGGGGAGCTGAGGAAGGCGGGCTGCCAGAGGCTGGACAAGGGGAAACAGAGAAAGGCAGGTGGCCCTGCACTAGACAAGGGAGAGCAGGGGCAGTCAGATGGCCCTGGGCAGGACACATTTGGGGAGGGAACGTCTCGCTGCTCTTAGTTGGACAAGGCGAGCAGGGGAAGGATTTTGGGACTGAGCTGCACAAGGGGGAGCGGGGAAAGGCAGGAAGCCATGGGCTTCACAAGTGACAGCATGGAAGGAAGGTGGACACTGACTAGATCCAGGGGAGACGGAGAGTGCAGGGGTCCAATGGCTGGACAAGGTGTCCAGGAGAAAGCATGCAGGCATATGGTGGACAACGGGCACCTGCAGAAGTCAGGTGGCTCCAGGCTGGGCAAGGACAGCAGGGCAATGCAGGTGGATACAGAGTGGACAAGGCAGTCCAGGGGAAGGCAGTCAGCCATAGCATGAAGAATAAGGGAGCAGGGGAAGGTAGGCTGGCGTTGCCAACACAAGTGGTACCTGGGGAAATGCAGGCGGCCATGTGCTGCACAAGGGAGTTCAGGGGAGTGCAGGATGCCCTGGGTTGGACAAGGGGGAGCACCGCATGGCAAGCTGCTCTGGTTTCGCCACTGGTGTGCTGAGCAATACAGGAAGAGACTGGCAGGACCAGTGTGAGCAAGAGAAGGCAGGAGGCCATGGTCTAGACAAAGGGGCGCACGGGAGCTATGCTGGACCTGGATTGGACAGGGGGGAATAGGGAATGTGTGGTGGCCACGGTGTGGACAAGGGGAACTGGAAAGGGCAGGCGACCCTGGGCTGGCACGGGGAGCAGGGCAAGGTGGGCGGCAACATTCTGGACAAAGGGGAACAGGGATGGCATGTTGCTGTGGGCTGGACAAGTGGGTGCAGGGGAAGGCTGGCATGCATGCCCGACAAGGGGGATCCGGGGAATGCAGGCAGCCCTTCACTGGACCCGTGGAAGCAGTGGAATGCAGGCAGCCCTGGGCTTGACAGAGGGATGCAGGGGAAGGCAGGTGGCCAAAGGCGGTAAAAGTGGCCGCAGTGGAATGCAGGTGGCCACAAAGGAACACGTGGGAGCAAGGAAGGCTGGCATCCATGGCCTGACAATGGGGAACAGGGGAACGCTGGAAGTTCTTGGCTGGACATGAGGAAGCAGTGGAAGGCTCGCAGCCCTGGGCTGGACAAGGGGGTCAGGCAGCCACTGGATGGACCAGGTACCAGAGGGGAAGGCAAGTGGCCATGAACTGAACAAGCTGGTCCATTGGAAGGCATCCAGCCACTGGGTGGGCAAGGGGAGCCGGGAAGGCAGGCAGCCACTAGCTGAAAAGGGGTAGCTGGAGGAGGCATGTGGATTTCTGGCTGGACAATGGGAGTGCACATTGGAAGGAAGGCAGGCACAGTGTGGCTTCGGGTGAGCAGGGAAAGGCAGGCCGTTCCGGCCTCAGATGTGGAAGCAGGTGTAGGCAGGTTGCCATGGGCAGATCAACGAGAATCAGGGGAAAGCAGGAGGCACAGGTTGGACAAGAGGCAGGAGGGGGAAGTCAGGAGGCGATGGGTTCAACAAGGGGGGGCAGTAGAAACCTGGTGGCCGCAGGTTGGACAAAGGGCAGCAGGGGAAGGCCGATGGCCCCGAGCTGCACAAGGGGCAATAGGAGAATCAGGTGGCCACAGGTTGGGGTCAGGTGGGCTGTTGGACATGGGCTCGACATGTGGGAGAATGGAAGACATGCATCAATGGCCTGACAAGGGGGAGCAGGTGAAGGCAGGCTTCACTCGCCTGGACAATGGCAAGCAGGTGCAGCAGGCGGCCACTGGTGGCCCAGGGGGAAGCAGAGAACCTGAGTGCACTGTTGCTCTTCTCGTGTGAGTGAATATTTCCTGTAGCTTCGAGGTTCGTTTGTGTTCAGTACTGACACTTGCAAGCATTGGACATTGCAGTGGAATTTCAGAAAGGCCTGTTCGTGACACCGAAACGCTTTGGGCAGCAGCTACACAGCTCCTTGCATTCCTTCCTTTGCAAGGGTTGCGATAAGTTAATGTTTTAGGAGGCCTATTCCTTGGTTCACTCTGTAGATTCCGGAATGCTCATAACGTGCCTGCCAGCAGATGAAGGCTATGCAATGAACTGACTGCACCAGCTTTTTCTACACATGGCGGTACTGATTTCAGTTTTCCGAGACAGAGACCTCCCCAACTGACATTTCTGCCCATTCTGAACGAGATTTGTTAGAAGGGAGACAAACACGGTCCCTGATGCTACCCAACATGTCTTCTTCCCCAGTATCAGCAAACGCATTCAGAATGACAACTCATTCTGTTGCCGAATGCACCGCATCCAGCCTTGCGACTGACTTTGCAAACCCGCTTTAGACGAAAACACACGCTTCCACATCGCTTGCTTAAGCAAACCTGTGTTTCGTAGCGCCAATCAGATCTGAACGTGAAAGCACTGTTTCTCTTGTCGTGTGGCTTCATTTCCCCCAATAGTTTTGACGTCCGTTTGTTTCCAGTTCTCATACTTGGAAGCATTGAGCATTGCAGTGGAATTTCAGAGAGCCTTGGTCACGAACACTGAAATGCTTTGGGCAGCAGGGACACAGCGCGTTGCATTCCTTGCTATGCAAGGGTTGTGCTAAGTGAATGGTTTAGGAGGCCTACTCCTTGGTTCACTCAGTAGTGACCGGAATGCGCATAACTTGCCAGCCAGCGGATGAAGGCTATGCCTTGATCTGACTGCACTAGTTGATTTCCACATGGCGGTACTGATTTCAGTTTTCCGAGACAGAGACCTCCCCAACTCACATTTCTACCAATTCTGAACCAGATTTGTTAGAAGGGAGACAAACACTTTCCCTGATGCCACCCAACATGTCTTCTTCCCCAGAGTCAGCAAACGCGTTAGGAATGACAACTCATTCCATTGCCCACTGCACCACATCCAGCCGTGAGATTGCGTTTGGAAACCCGCTTTAGACGAAAGCACATGCATCCACTTCGCTTTTTAAGCAAACCTGTGTTTCGTCGTGCCAATCAGCTCCGTACGTGAAAGCACTGTTCCTCTTGTCTTGTGGCTTAATGTCGCCAATAGCTTTGACGTTCATTTGTTTCCAGTTCTCACACTTGCACGCATTGAGCATTGCAGTGGAATTTCAGAGAGCCTTGGTCACTAACACTGGAACGCCTTGGGCAGCAGCCACACTGGTACCTGCATTCCTTCCAGTGCAAGGGTTGCGCTAAGGCAGTGTTTTGGGAGGCCTTTTCCTGAGTTCACTCAGTTGGTTCCTGGAATGCATACAACTTAGTGTCAGCTAGAGGATGCCTTGATGTGACTGCACTAGGTTGCTCCACATGGCTGAAATGACTTCAGGTCTCCGAGGCAGGGACGTCCAGAATTCACTTTGCTGCCTTGGGCAGGACAAGATAGAGCCTTCACTCTGAAGACAGCCCTGGGCTGGACAAGGTTGATTAGGGGTGGCCATGGGGTGGACATGGTGTGGCAGAGGAAGGCAGGGGGCCCAGGGATGACAAGGTGGAACAGGGTGGCAGCCATTGTCTGGACACAGGGGAGAAGACAAAGACCAGCCTTGAGCAGGACGAGTGTGAGTGGGAGAAGGCAGCTGGCAGCAGGCTGGACAAGGGGGTGCAAGGAAAGACATGCAGTCATAACTTGACGAGGGGAAGCAGAGGACAGCAAGCGACCCTGAGCGGGACAAGTGGTAGCAGGGGAAGGCAGGTGGCCCTGGGCCTGACAAAGTGTAACAGGACAAGCAGGCGACCACGGGCTGGACAATGGAGTTCAGGGGAAAACAGGTTGCCATGGCCTGGACAACAGGGTGCAGGGGAAGGACTTCGTGCCTGAGCTGGACAAAGGGGAGCAAGAAAATGCAGGCAGCCACTGGCTACACAAGGGAAGCAGGAGAAGGCGGGCAGCCACACGCCGCACAAGTGACAGCAGGGGAAGGCAGGTGGCCACAGGTTTGGCCCGGAGGAGACAACGAATGCAGGGGTTCAATGGCTGGACAAGGGTGTCCAGGGGAAGGCGGGCAGCCATAAGATGGACAAGGGGGACCAGTCAGGAGGCCACAGGCAGGGCAAGGAGAGCAGGCGAAGCCAGGCTGCCATGGCTTGGACACTTGTGAGCTGAGGAACACAGGCGAAGATGGGCTGGGCAAGCGGGAGCAGGGTAAGGCAGGCAGCCACGGGGTAGACAAAGCGGAGCAGGGGAATGGAGGTGGACCTATACTGGACAAGGGGAACTGGGCAAGTCAGGCAGCCACAGTGTAGGTAAGGAGAACAGGAATAGGCAGGTGGCCCTGGCCTCGAAGGGGCACCAATTAAGGTGGGTGGCCACAGGCTGGACAAAGGGAAGCAGGCAAAACCAGGCAGCCCTGAGCTGGACAAGTGGGCACGGGAGATGGCAGCGGGCAGCAGGCTGGACAAGAGCTAGCAAGGAAAGACATCCTGACATGGCCTAACAAGGGGAAGCAGAGGAAGGCAGGTGGCTCTGTGCTGGACATGTGGTAGCAGGGGAAGGAAGGCAGCCCTGAGCTTGAGAAAGTGGAACAGGGAAAACGGGCGGCCACGGGTTGGACAAGGGGGTCCAGAGTAAAGCAGGCGGGCATTTCCTGGACAACGGGGAGCAGAGGAAGGCAGGCGACACTTGGCTGGACAAGAGGAGCAGGAGGAGGGTTTCGGGACTGGGCGGGACCAGGGGACGCCAGGAAAGGCAGGCATCCACTGACAGAAAAGGGGAAGCGCGGAAAGGCATGTTGTCATGGGCTGGGGCAGGTTGAGGCAGGGAAGGCAGGGTGTCATGGGCTGGACAATGGGGAGCTGAGGAAGGCGGGCTGCCAGAGGCTGGACAAGGGGAAACAGAGAAAGGCAGGTGGCCCTGCACTAGACAAGGGAGAGCAGGGGCAGTCAGATGGCCCTGGGCAGGACACATTTGGGGAGGGAACGTCTCGCTGCTCTTAGTTGGACAAGGCGAGCAGGGGAAGGATTTTGGGACTGAGCTGCACAAGGGGGAGCGGGGAAAGGCAGGAAGCCATGGGCTTCACAAGTGACAGCATGGAAGGAAGGTGGACACTGACTAGATCCAGGGGAGACGGAGAGTGCAGGGGTCCAATGGCTGGACAAGGTGTCCAGGAGAAAGCACGCAGGCATATGGTGGACAACGGGCACCTGCAGAAGTCAGGTGGCTCCAGGCTGGGCAAGGACAGCAGGGCAATGCAGGTGGATACAGAGTGGACAAGGCAGTCCAGGGGAAGGCAGTCAGCCATAGCATGAAGAATAAGGGAGCAGGGGAAGGTAGGCTGGCGTTGCCAACACAAGTGGTACCTGGGGAAATGCAGGCGGCCATGTGCTGCACAAGGGAGTTCAGGGGAGTGCAGGATGCCCTGGGTTGGACAAGGGGGAGCACCGCATGGCAAGCTGCTCTGGTTTCGCCACTGGTGTGCTGAGCAATACAGGAAGAGACTGGCAGGACCAGTGTGAGCAAGAGAAGGCAGGAGGCCATGGTCTAGCAAAGGGGCGCACGGGAGCTATGCTGGACCTGGATTGGACAGGGGGGAATAGGGAATGTGTGGTGGCCACGGTGTGGACAAGGGGAACTGGAAAGGGCAGGCGACCCTGGGCTGGCACGGGGAGCAGGGGAAGGTGGACGGCAACATTCTGGACAAAGGGGAACAGGGATGGCATGTTGCTGTGGGCTGGACAAGTGGGTGCAGGGGAAGGCCGGCATGCATGCCCGACAAGGGGGATCCGGGGAATGCAGGCAGCCCTTCACTGGACCCGTGGAAGCAGTGGAATGCAGGCAGCCCTGGGCTTGACAGAGGGATGCAGGGGAAGGCAGGTGGCCAAAGGCGGTAAAAGTGGCCGCAGTGGAATGCAGGTGGCCACAAAGGAACACGTGGGAGCAAGGAAGGCTGGCATCCATGGCCTGACAATGGGGAACAGGTGAACGCAGGAAGTTCTTGGCTGGACATGAGGAAGCAGTGGAAGGCTCGCAGCCCTGGGCTGGACAAGGGGGTCAGGCAGCCACTGGATGGACCAGGTACCAGAGGGGAAGGCAAGTGGCCATGAACTGAACAAGCTGGTCCATTGGAAGGCATCCAGCCACTGGGTGGGCAAGGGGGAGCCGGGAAGGCAGGCAGCCACTAGCTGAAAAGGGGTAGCTGGAGGAGGCATGTGGATTTCTGGCTGGACAATGGGAGTGCACATTGGAAGGAAGGCAGGCACAGTGTGGCTTCGGGTGAGCAGGGAAAGGCAGGCCGTTCCGGCCTCAGATGTGGAAGCAGGTGTAGGCAGGTTGCCATGGGCAGATCAACGAGAATCAAGGGAAAGCAGGAGGCACAGGTTGGACAAGAGGCGGGAGGGGGAAGTCAGGAGGCGATGGGTTCAACAAGGGGGGGCAGTAGAAACCTGGTGGCCGCAGGTTGGACAAAGGGCAGCAGGGGAAGGCCGATGGCCCCGAGCTGCACAAGGGGCAATAGGAGAATCAGGTGGCCACAGGTTGGGGTCAGGTGGGCTGTTGGACATGGGCTCGACATGTGGGAGAATGGAAGACATGCATCAATGGCCTGACAAGGGGGAGCAGGTGAAGGCAGGCTTCACTCGCCTGGACAATGGCAAGCAGGTCCAGCAGGCGGCCACTGGTGGCCCAGGGGGAAGCAGAGAACCTGAGTGCACTGTTGCTCTTCTCGTGTGAGTGAATATTTCCTGTAGCTTCGAGGTTCGTTTGTGTTCAGTACTGACACTTGCAAGCATTGGACATTGCAGTGGAATTTCAGAAAGGCCTGTTCGTGACACCGAAACGCTTTGGGCAGCAGCTACACAGCTCCTTGCATTCCTTCCTTTGCAAGGGTTGCGATAAGTTAATGTTTTAGGAGGCCTATTCCTTGGTTCACTCTGTAGATTCCGGAATGCTCATAACGTGCCTGCCAGCAGATGAAGGCTATGCAATGAACTGACTGCACCAGCTTTTTCTACACATGGCGGTACTGATTTCAGTTTTCCGAGACAGAGACCTCCCCAACTGACATTTCTGCCCATTCTGAACGAGATTTGTTAGAAGGGAGACAAACACGGTCCCTGATGCTACCCAACATGTCTTCTTCCCCAGTATCAGCAAACGCATTCAGAATGACAACTCATTCTGTTGCCGAATGCACCGCATCCAGCCTTGCGACTGACTTTGCAAACCCGCTTTAGACGAAAACACACGCTTCCACATCGCTTGCTTAAGCAAACCTGTGTTTCGTAGCGCCAATCAGATCTGAACGTGAAAGCACTGTTTCTCTTGTCGTGTGGCTTCATTTCCCCCAATAGTTTTGACGTCCGTTTGTTTCCAGTTCTCATACTTGGAAGCATTGAGCATTGCAGTGGAATTTCAGAGAGCCTTGGTCACGAACACTGAAATGCTTTGGGCAGCAGGGACACAGCGCGTTGCATTCCTTGCTATGCAAGGGTTGTGCTAAGTGAATGGTTTAGGAGGCCTACTCCTTGGTTCACTCAGTAGTGACCGGAATGCGCATAACTTGCCAGCCAGCGGATGAAGGCTATGCCTTGATCTGACTGCACTAGTTTTTTTCCACATGGCGGTACTGATTTCAGTTTTCTGAGACAGAGACCTCCCCAACTCACATTTCTACCAATTCTGAACCAGATTTGTTAGAAGGGAGACAAACACTTTCCCTGATGCCACCCAACATGTCTTCTTCCCCAGAGTCAGCAAACGCGTTAGGAATGACAACTCATTCCATTGCCCACTGCACCACATCCAGCCGTGAGATTGCGTTTGGAAACCCGCTTTAGACGAAAGCACATGCATCCACTTCGCTTTTTAAGCAAACCTGTGTTTCGTCGTGCCAATCAGCTCCGTACGTGAAAGCACTGTTCCTCTTGTCTTGTGGCTTAATGTCGCCAATAGCTTTGACGTTCATTTGTTTCCAGTTCTCACACTTGCACGCATTGAGCATTGCAGTGGAATTTCAGAGAGCCTTGGTCACTAACACTGGAACGCCTTGGGCAGCAGCCACACTGGTACCTGCATTCCTTCCAGTGCAAGGGTTGCGCTAAGGCAGTGTTTTGGGAGGCCTTTTCCTGAGTTCACTCAGTTGGTTCCTGGAATGCATACAACTTAGTGTCAGCTAGAGGATGCCTTGATGTGACTGCACTAGGTTGCTCCACATGGCTGAAATGACTTCAGGTCTCCGAGGCAGGGACGTCCAGAATTCACTTTGCTGCCTTGGGCAGGACAAGATAGAGCCTTCACTCTGAAGACAGCCCTGGGCTGGACAAGGTTGATTAGGGGTGGCCATGGGGTGGACATGGTGTGGCAGAGGAAGGCAGGGGGCCCAGGGATGACAAGGTGGAACAGGGTGGCAGCCATTGTCTGGACACAGGGGAGAAGACAAAGACCAGCCTTGAGCAGGACGAGTGTGAGTGGGAGAAGGCAGCTGGCAGCAGGCTGGACAAGGGATGCAAGGAAAGACATGCAGTCATAACTTGACGAGGGGAAGCAGAGGACAGCAAGCGACCCTGAGCGGGACAAGTGGTAGCAGGGGAAGGCAGGTGGCCCTGGGCCTGACAAAGTGTAACAGGACAAGCAGGCGACCACGGGCTGGACAATGGAGTTCAGGGGAAAACAGGTTGCCATGGCCTGGACAACAGGGTGCAGGGGAAGGACTTCGTGCCTGAGCTGGACAAAGGGGAGCAAGAAAATGCAGGCAGCCACTGGCTACACAAGGGAAGCAGGAGAAGGCGGGCAGCCACACGCCGCACAAGTGACAGCAGGGGAAGGCAGGTGGCCACAGGTTTGGCCCGGAGGAGACAACGAATGCAGGGGTTCAATGGCTGGACAAGGGTGTCCAGGGGAAGGCGGGCAGCCATAAGATGGACAAGGGGGACCAGTCAGGAGGCCACAGGCAGGGCAAGGAGAGCAGGCGAAGCCAGGCTGCCATGGCTTGGACACTTGTGAGCTGAGGAACACAGGCGAAGATGGGCTGGGCAAGCGGGAGCAGGGTAAGGCAGGCAGCCACGGGGTAGACAAAGCGGAGCAGGGGAATGGAGGTGGACCTATACTGGACAAGGGGAACTGGGCAAGTCAGGCAGCCACAGTGTAGGTAAGGAGAACAGGAATAGGCAGGTGGCCCTGGCCTCGAAGGGGCACCAATTAAGGTGGGTGGCCACAGGCTGGACAAAGGGAAGCAGGCAAAACCAGGCAGCCCTGAGCTGGACAAGTGGGCACGGGAGATGGCAGCGGGCAGCAGGCTGGACAAGAGCTAGCAAGGAAAGACATCCTGACATGGCCTAACAAGGGGAAGCAGAGGAAGGCAGGTGGCTCTGTGCTGGACATGTGGTAGCAGGGGAAGGAAGGCAGCCCTGAGCTTGAGAAAGTGGAACAGGGAAAACGGGCGGCCACGGGTTGGACAAGGGGGTCCAGAGTAAAGCAGGCGGGCATTTCCTGGACAACGGGGAGCAGAGGAAGGCAGGCGACACTTGGCTGGACAAGAGGAGCAGGAGGAGGGTTTCGGGACTGGGCGGGACCAGGGGACGCCAGGAAAGGCAGGCATCCACTGACAGAAAAGGGGAAGCGCGGAAAGGCATGTTGTCATGGGCTGGGGCAGGTTGAGGCAGGGAAGGCAGGGTGTCATGGGCTGGACAATGGGGAGCTGAGGAAGGCGGGCTGCCAGAGGCTGGACAAGGGGAAACAGAGAAAGGCAGGTGGCCCTGCACTAGACAAGGGAGAGCAGGGGCAGTCAGATGGCCCTGGGCAGGACACATTTGGGGAGGGAACGTCTCGCTGCTCTTAGTTGGACAAGGCGAGCAGGGGAAGGATTTTGGGACTGAGCTGCACAAGGGGGAGCGGGGAAAGGCAGGAAGCCATGGGCTTCACAAGTGACAGCATGGAAGGAAGGTGGACACTGACTAGATCCAGGGGAGACGGAGAGTGCAGGGGTCCAATGGCTGGACAAGGTGTCCAGGAGAAAGCACGCAGGCATATGGTGGACAACGGGCACCTGCAGAAGTCAGGTGGCTCCAGGCTGGGCAAGGACAGCAGGGCAATGCAGGTGGATACAGAGTGGACAAGGCAGTCCAGGGGAAGGCAGTCAGCCATAGCATGAAGAATAAGGGAGCAGGGGAAGGTAGGCTGGCGTTGCCAACACAAGTGGTACCTGGGGAAATGCAGGCGGCCATGTGCTGCACAAGGGAGTTCAGGGGAGTGCAGGATGCCCTGGGTTGGACAAGGGGGAGCACCGCATGGCAAGCTGCTCTGGTTTCGCCACTGGTGTGCTGAGCAATACAGGAAGAGACTGGCAGGACCAGTGTGAGCAAGAGAAGGCAGGAGGCCATGGTCTAGCAAAGGGGCGCACGGGAGCTATGCTGGACCTGGATTGGACAGGGAGGAATAGGGAATGTGTGGTGGCCACGGTGTGGACAAGGGGAACTGGAAAGGGCAGGCGACCCTGGGCTGGCACGGGGAGCAGGGGAAGGTGGGCAGCAACATTCTGGACAAAGGGGAACAGGGATGGCATGTTGCTGTGGGCTGGACAAGTGGGTGCAGGGGAAGGCCGGCATGCATGCCCGACAAGGGGGATCCGGGGAATGCAGGCAGCCCTTCACTGGACCCGTGGAAGCAGTGGAATGCAGGCAGCCCTGGGCTTGACAGAGGGATGCAGGGGAAGGCAGGTGGCCAAAGGCGGTAAAAGTGGCCGCAGTGGAATGCAGGTGGCCACAAAGGAACACGTGGGAGCAAGGAAGGCTGGCATCCATGGCCTGACAATGGGGAACAGGTGAACGCAGGAAGTTCTTGGCTGGACATGAGGAAGCAGTGGAAGGCTCGCAGCCCTGGGCTGGACAAGGGGGTCAGGCAGCCACTGGATGGACCAGGTACCAGAGGGGAAGGCAAGTGGCCATGAACTGAACAAGCTGGTCCATTGGAAGGCATCCAGCCACTGGGTGGGCAAGGGGGAGCCGGGAAGGCAGGCAGCCACTAGCTGAAAAGGGGTAGCTGGAGGAGGCATGTGGATTTCTGGCTGGACAATGGGAGTGCACATTGGAAGGAAGGCAGGCACAGTGTGGCTTCGGGTGAGCAGGGAAAGGCAGGCCGTTCCGGCCTCAGATGTGGAAGCAGGTGTAGGCAGGTTGCCATGGGCAGATCAACGAGAATCAGGGGAAAGCAGGAGGCACAGGTTGGACAAGAGGCGAGAGGGGGAAGTCAGGAGGCGATGGGTTCAACAAGGGGGGGCAGTAGAAACCTGGTGGCCGCAGGTTGGACAAAGGGCAGCAGGGGAAGGCCGATGGCCCCGAGCTGCACAAGGGGCAATAGGAGAATCAGGTGGCCACAGGTTGGGGTCAGGTGGGCTGTTGGACATGGGCTCGACATGTGGGAGAATGGAAGACATGCATCAATGGCCTGACAAGGGGGAGCAGGTGAAGGCAGGCTTCACTCGCCTGGACAATGGCAAGCAGGTGCAGCAGGCGGCCACTGGTGGCCCAGGGGGAAGCAGAGAACCTGAGTGCACTGTTGCTCTTCTCGTGTGAGTGAATATTTCCTGTAGCTTCGAGGTTCGTTTGTGTTCAGTACTGACACTTGCAAGCATTGGACATTGCAGTGGAATTTCAGAAAGGCCTGTTCGTGACACCGAAACGCTTTGGGCAGCAGCTACACAGCTCCTTGCATTCCTTCCTTTGCAAGGGTTGCGATAAGTTAATGTTTTAGGAGGCCTATTCCTTGGTTCACTCTGTAGATTCCGGAATGCTCATAACGTGCCTGCCAGCAGATGAAGGCTATGCAATGAACTGACTGCACCAGCTTTTTCTACACATGGCGGTACTGATTTCAGTTTTCCGAGACAGAGACCTCCCCAACTGACATTTCTGCCCATTCTGAACGAGATTTGTTAGAAGGGAGACAAACACGGTCCCTGATGCTACCCAACATGTCTTCTTCCCCAGTATCAGCAAACGCATTCAGAATGACAACTCATTCTGTTGCCGAATGCACCGCATCCAGCCTTGCGACTGACTTTGCAAACCCGCTTTAGACGAAAACACACGCTTCCACATCGCTTGCTTAAGCAAACCTGTGTTTCGTAGCGCCAATCAGATCTGAACGTGAAAGCACTGTTTCTCTTGTCGTGTGGCTTCATTTCCCCCAATAGTTTTGACGTCCGTTTGTTTCCAGTTCTCATACTTGGAAGCATTGAGCATTGCAGTGGAATTTCAGAGAGCCTTGGTCACGAACACTGAAATGCTTTGGGCAGCAGGGACACAGCGCGTTGCATTCCTTGCTATGCAAGGGTTGTGCTAAGTGAATGGTTTAGGAGGCCTACTCCTTGGTTCACTCAGTAGTGACCGGAATGCGCATAACTTGCCAGCCAGCGGATGAAGGCTATGCCTTGATCTGACTGCACTAGTTTTTTCCCCATGGCGGTACTGATTTCAGTTTTCCGAGACAGAGACCTCCCCAACTCACATTTCTACCAATTCTGAACCAGATTTGTTAGAAGGGAGACAAACACTTTCCCTGATGCCACCCAACATGTCTTCTTCCCCAGCGTCAGCAAACGCGTTAGGAATGACAACTCATTCCATTGCCCACTGCACCACATCCAGCCGTGAGATTGCGTTTGGAAACCCGCTTTAGACGAAAGCACATGCATCCACTTCGCTTTTTAAGCAAACCTGTGTTTCGTCGTGCCAATCAGCTCCGTACATGAAAGCACTGTTCCTCTTGTCTTGTGGCTTAATGTCGCCAATAGCTTTGACGTTCATTTGTTTCCAGTTCTCACACTTGCACGCATTGAGCATTGCAGTGGAATTTCAGAGAGCCTTGGTCACTAACACTGGAACGCCTTGGGCAGCAGCCACACTGGTACCTGCATTCCTTCCAGTGCAAGGGTTGCGCTAAGGCAGTGTTGTGGGAGGCCTTTTCCTGAGTTCACTCAGTTGGTTCCTGGAATGCATACAACTTAGTGTCAGCTAGAGGATGCCTTGATGTGACTGCACTAGGTTGCTCCACATGGCTGAAATGACTTCAGGTCTCCGAGGCAGGGACGTCCAGAATTCACTTTGCTGCCTTGGGCAGGACAAGATAGAGCCTTCACTCTGAAGACAGCCCTGGGCTGGACAAGGTTGATTAGGGGTGGCCATGGGGTGGACATGGTGTGGCAGAGGAAGGCAGGGGGCCCAGGGATGACAAGGTGGAACAGGGTGGCAGCCATTGTCTGGACACAGGGGAGAAGACAAAGACCAGCCTTGAGCAGGACGAGTGTGAGTGGGAGAAGGCAGCTGGCAGCAGGCTGGACAAGGGGGTGCAAGGAAAGACATGCAGTCATAACTTGACGAGGGGAAGCAGAGGACAGCAAGCGACCCTGAGCGGGACAAGTGGTAGCAGGGGAAGGCAGGTGGCCCTGGGCCTGACAAAGTGTAACAGGACAAGCAGGCGACCACGGGCTGGACAATGGAGTTCAGGGGAAAACAGGTTGCCATGGCCTGGACAACAGGGTGCAGGGGAAGGACTTCGTGCCTGAGCTGGACAAAGGGGAGCAAGAAAATGCAGGCAGCCACTGGCTACACAAGGGAAGCAGGAGAAGGCGGGCAGCCACACGCCGCACAAGTGACAGCAGGGGAAGGCAGGTGGCCACAGGTTTGGCCCGGAGGAGACAACGAATGCAGGGGTTCAATGGCTGGACAAGGGTGTCCAGGGGAAGGCGGGCAGCCATAAGATGGACAAGGGGGACCAGTCAGGAGGCCACAGGCAGGGCAAGGAGAGCAGGCGATGCCAGGCTGCCATGGCTTGGACACTTGTGAGCTGAGGAACACAGGCGAAGATGGGCTGGGCAAGCGGGAGCAGGGTAAGGCAGGCAGCCACGGGGTAGACAAAGCGGAGCAGGGGAATGGAGGTGGACCTATACTGGACAAGGGGAACTGGGCAAGTCAGGCAGCCACAGTGTAGGTAAGGAGAACAGGAATAGGCAGGTGGCCCTGGCCTCGAAGGGGCACCAATTAAGGTGGGTGGCCACAGGCTGGACAAAGGGAAGCAGGCAAAACCAGGCAGCCCTGAGCTGGACAAGTGGGCACGGAAGATGGCAGCGGGCAGCAGGCTGGACAAGAGCTAGCATGGAAAGACATCCTGACATGGCCTAACAAGGGGAAGCAGAGGAAGGCAGGTGGCTCTGTGCTGGACATGTGGTAGCAGGGGAAGGAAGGCAGCCCTGAGCTTGAGAAAGTGGAACAGGGAAAACGGGCGGCCACGGGTTGGACAAGGGGGTCCAGAGTAAAGCAGGCGGGCATTTCCTGGACAACGGGGAGCAGAGGAAGGCAGGCGACACTTGGCTGGACAAGAGGAGCAGGGGAAGGTGGGCGGCAACATTCTGGACAAAGGGGAACAGGGATGGCATGTTGCTGTGGGCTGGACAAGTGGGTGCAGGGGAAGGCCGGCATGCATGCCCGACAAGGGGGATCCGGGGAATGCAGGCAGCCCTTCACTGGACCCGTGGAAGCAGTGGAATGCAGGCAGCCCTGGGCTTGACAGAGGGATGCAGGGGAAGGCAAGTGGCCAAAGGCGATAAAAGTGGCCGCAGTGGAATGCAGGTGGCCACAAAGGAACACGTGGGAGCAAGGAAGGCTGGCATCCATGGCCTGACAATGGGGAACAGGGGAACGCTGGAAGTTCTTGGCTGGACATGAGGAAGCAGTGGAAGGCTCGCAGCCCTGGGCTGGACAAGGGGGTCAGGCAGCCACTGGATGGACCAGGTACCAGAGGGGAAGGCAAGTGGCCATGAACTGAACAAGCTGGTCCATTGGAAGGCATCCAGCCACTGGGTGGGCAAGGGGGAGCCGGGAAGGCAGGCAGCCACTAGCTGAAAAGGGGTAGCTGGAGGAGGCATGTGGATTTCTGGCTGGACAATGGGAGTGCACATTGGAAGGAAGGCAGGCACAGTGTGGCTTCGGGTGAGCAGGGAAAGGCAGGCCGTTCCGGCCTCAGATGTGGAAGCAGGTGTAGGCAGGTTGCCATGGGCAGATCAACGAGAATCAAGGGAAAGCAGGAGGCACAGGTTGGACAAGAGGCGGGAGGGGGAAGTCAGGAGGCGATGGGTTCAACAAGGGGGGGCAGTAGAAACCTGGTGGCCGCAGGTTGGACAAAGGGGAGGAGGGGAAGGCCGATGGCCCCGAGCTGCACAAGGGGCAATAGGAGAATCAGGTGGCCACAGGTTGGGGTCAGGTGGGCTGTTTGACATGGGCTCGACATGTGGGAGAATGGAAGACATGCATCAATGGCCTGACAAGGGGGAGCAGGTGAAGGCAGGCTTCACTCGCCTGGACAATGGCAAGCAGGTCCAGCAGGCGGCCACTGGTGGCCCAGGGGGAAGCAGAGAACCTGAGTGCACTGTTGCTCTTCTCGTGTGAGTGAATATTTCCTGTAGCTTCGAGGTTCGTTTGTGTTCAGTACTGACACTTGCAAGCATTGGACATTGCAGTGGAATTTCAGAAAGGCCTGTTCGTGACACTGAAACGCTTTGGGCAGCAGCTACACAGCTCCTTGCATTCCTTCCTTTGCAAGGGTTGCGATAAGTTAATGTTTTAGGAGGCCTATTCCTTGGTTCACTCTGTAGATTCCGGAATGCTCATAACGTGCCTGCCAGCAGATGAAGGCTATGCAATGAACTGACTGCACCAGCTTTTTCTACACATGGCGGTACTGATTTCAGTTTTCCGAGACAGAGACCTCCCCAACTGACATTTCTGCCCATTCTGAACGAGATTTGTTAGAAGGGAGACAAACACGGTCCCTGATGCTACCCAACATGTCTTCTTCCCCAGTATCAGCAAACGCATTCAGAATGACAACTCATTCTGTTGCCAAATGCACCGCATCCAGCCTTGCGACTGACTTTGCAAACCCGCTTTAGACGAAAACACACGCTTCCACATCGCTTGCTTAAGCAAACCTGTGTTTCGTAGCGCCAATCAGATCTGAACGTGAAAGCACTGTTTCTCTTGTCGTGTGGCTTCATTTCCCCCAATAGTTTTGACGTCCGTTTGTTTCCAGTTCTCATACTTGGAAGCATTGAGCATTGCAGTGGAATTTCAGAGAGCCTTGGTCACGAACACTGAAATGCTTTGGGCAGCAGGGACACAGCGCGTTGCATTCCTTGCTATGCAAGGGTTGTGCTAAGTGAATGGTTTAGGAGGCCTACTCCTTGGTTCACTCAGTAGTGACCGGAATGCGCATAACTTGCCAGCCAGCGGATGAAGGCTATGCCTTGATCTGACTGCACTAGTTTTTTTCCACATGGCGGTACTGATTTCAGTTTTCCGAGACAGAGACCTCCCCAACTCACATTTCTACCAATTCTGAACCAGATTTGTTAGAAGGGAGACAAACACTTTCCCTGATGCCACCCAACATGTCTTCTTCCCCAGAGTCAGCAAACGCGTTAGGAATGACAACTCATTCCATTGCCCACTGCACCACATCCAGCCGTGAGATTGCGTTTGGAAACCCGCTTTAGACGAAAGCACATGCATCCACTTCGCTTTTTAAGCAAACCTGTGTTTCGTCGTGCCAATCAGCTCTGTACGTGAAAGCACTGTTCCTCTTGTCTTGTGGCTTAATGTCGCCTATAGCTTTGACGTTCATTTGTTTCCAGTTCTCACACTTGCACGCATTGAGCATTGCAGTGGAATTTCAGAGAGCCTTGGTCACTAACACTGGAACGCCTTGGGCAGCAGCCACACTGGTACCTGCATTCATTCCAGTGCAAGGGTTGCGTTAAGGCAGTGTTTCGGGAGGCCTTTTCCTGAGTTCACTCAGTTGGTTCCTGGAATGCATACAACTTAGTGTCAGCTAGAGGATGCCTTGATGTGACTGCACTAGGTTGTTCCACATGGCTGAAATGACTTCAGGTCTCCGAGGCAGGGACCTCCGGAATTCACTTTGCTGCCTTGGGTAGGACAAGATAGAGCCTTCACTCTGAAGGCAGCCCTGGGCTGGACAAGGTTGATTAGGGGTGGCCATGGGGTGGACATGGTGTGGCAGAGGATGGCAGGGGACCCAGGGATGACAAGGTGGAACAGGGTGGCAGCCATTGTCTGGACACAGGGGAGAAGACAAAGACCAGCCTTGAGCAGGACGAGTGTGAGTGGGAGAAGGCAGCTGGCAGCAGGCTGGACAAGGGGGCGCAAGGAAAGACATGCAGTCATAACTTGACAAGGGGATGCAGAGGACAGCAAGCGAACCTGAGCGGGACAAGTGGTAGCAGGGGAAGGCAGGTGGCCCTGGGCCTGACAAAGTGTAACAGGCCAAGCAGGCGACCACGGGCTGGACAATGGAGTTCAGGGGAAAACAGGTTGCCATGGCCTGGACAACAGGGTGCAGGGGAAGGACTTTGTGACTGAACTGGACAAAGGGCAGCAAGAGAAAGCAGGCAGCCACTGGCTACACAAGGGAAGCAGGAGAAGGCGGGCAGCCACACGCCGCACAAGTGACAGCAGGGGAAGGCAGGTGGTCACAGGTTTGGCCCGGAGGTGACAACGAGTGCAGGGGTTCAATGGCTGGACAAGGGTGTCCAGGGGAAGGCGAGCAGCCATAAGATGGACAAGGGGGACCAGTCAGGAGGCCACAGGCAGGGCAAGGAGAGCAGGCGAAGCCAGGCTGCCATGGCTTGGACACTTGTGAGCTGAGGAACACAGGCGATGATGGGCTGGGCAAGCGGGAGCAGGGAAAGGCAGGCAGCCTCGGGGTAGACAAAGCGGAGCAGGGGAATGGAGGTGGACCTATACTGGACAAGCGGAACTGGGCAAGTCAGGCAGCCACAGTGTAGGTAAGGAGAACAGGAATAGGCAGGTTTCGGGAGGCCTTTTCCTGAGTTCACTCAGTTAGTTATCGGAAGGTACATAACTTAGTGTGATCTAGAGGATGAAGCTTCTACCTTGATGTTACTGCACTATGCTGTTCGACATGGCTGAATTGACTGCAGAAGTCCGAGGCAGGGACCTCTGCAATTGACTTTTCTGCCAATCCTGAACGAGATTTGTAAGAAAGGAGAAAAACACGGTTCTTCATACTTCCCAACATATCTTCTTCCCCACTATCAGCAAACGCGTTAGGAATGACAACTCTCCCTATTGAAGATTGCTTTACATCCAGCCATGTGACTTAGTTTGTAAACCTTCTTTAGATGAAAACACTTCCATCCACTTCACTTGCTAAGGCAAACTGTGTTTCTTAGTGCCTATCAGTTTTGTGCGTGAATGCAGTGTTTCCCTTCTCGTGTGGCTTAACATTTCCAATAGATTTGAGGTTTGTTGGTCTTCAGTATTGACACTTTCAAAAATTAGGCATAGAAGTGGAATTTCAGAGAACTTTTGTCATGAACACTGAAACCCTGTGGCAGCAGACACACAACACCTTGCATTCCTTTCTGTGCAAAGGTTGCGTTAAGTGAAAGTTTTGGGAGGGCTGTTCCATGGTACACTCAGTAGTTACTGGAATGCTCATAACGTGGCCGCCAGTGGATGACGGCTATGCCTTGATCTAACTGCACTAAGTTTTTCGACATAGCAGTAATGGTTACAGTTTTTCGAGGCAGAGACCTCCCCAATTGACTTTTCTGCCAATTCTGAACGAGATTTCTTAGAAGGGAGACAAACACATCCCGAATGACTCCCAACATGTCTTCTTCCCCAGTATCAGCAAACGCGTTGGTAATGACAACTCACCCTATTGAAGAATGCTTCCCATCCAGCCATACGACTGAGTTTGGAAACCCGCTTTAGACTAAAACAAATCCATCCACTTGGTTTGCTGAGGCAAACCTGTATTTCTTAGTGCCAATCAGCTCAGAACGGGAAGGCAATGTTCCTCTTGCCATGTGGCTAAATGTCTCCAATAGCATTGACGTCCGTTTGTTTGCAGTTCTCATACTTGGAAGCACTGAGCATTGCAGTGGAATTTCACAGAGACTTCATCATGAACACTGAAACGCTTCGGGTAGCAGCCACAGAGTTCCCTGCACTCCATCCAGTGCAAGGTTTGCGTTAAGTGAATGTTTTGGCAAGCCTATTCCTTGGTTCACTCAGTAGTTACCGGAATGCTCATAACATGCCAGTCAGCAGATGAAGGCTATGCCTTGATCTGAGTGCACTTGTATTTTCGACATAGCGGCATTGATTTCAGTTTTCCGAGGTAGAGACCTCCCCAATTGACTTTTCTGGCAATTCTGAACGAGATTTGTTAGAAGGGAGACAAACACGGTCCCGGATGTTTCCCAACATGTCTTCTTCCCCAGTATCAGCAAACGCGTTAGGAATGACAACTCTCCCTATTGCCGAATGAGTCACATCCAGCCATGCGACTGAGTTTGGAAACCCGCTTTAGATGAAAACACATCAATCCACTTTGCTTGCTAAGGCTAACCTGTGTTTCTTGGTGCAAATCAGCTCTATACGTGAATGCAGTGTTCCAGTTCTCGTGTGGCTTACTATATCCGATAGATTTGAGGTTCCTTGTCTTTCTGTACTGACACTTGCAAGAACTGGGCATAGCAGTGGAATTTCAGAGGGCCTCGGTCACGAACACTGAAACGCTTCGGGCAGCATCCACACAGTTGCCTCCATTCCTTCCAGTGCAAGCATTGCGTTAAATCAGTGTTTTGGGAGGTCTTTGTCTGAGTTCACTCAGTTAGGTACTGGAAGGCACATCACTTAGTGTGAGGTAGAGCATGAAGCTTCTGCCTTGATGTGACTGCACTAAGTTTCTCGACATGGCGGTATTGATTTCAGTTTTCCGAGGCAGAGACCTCCCCAATTGACTTTTCTGCCAATTCTGAAAGAGATTTGTTCGAAGGGAGACAAACATGGTCCCTGATGCTACCCAACATGTCTTCTATCCCATTATCTGCAATTGCAATAGGAATGACAACTCACCCTGTTGCAGAATGCTTCCCATCCAGCCATGCGACTGAGTTTGGAAACCCGTTTTAGACAAAAACACATCCATCCACTTCGCTTGCTAAGGCAAACCTGTGTTTCTTAGTGCCCATCAGCTTTGTACGTGAATGCAGTGTTTCCCTTCTCTTGTGGCTTTATATTTACAATATATTTGAGGCTTGTTGGTCTTCAGTACTGACACTTTCAAAAATTAGGCATAGAAGTGGAATTTCAGTGAGCTTTTGTTACGAACACTGAAACCTTGTGGCAGCAGCCACACAGCTCCTTGCATTCCTTTCTGTACAAGGGTTGCATTAAGTGAATGTTTTGGGAGGCATATTCCTTGGTTCACTCAGTAGTTGCCAGAATGCTCATAACGTGCCAGCCAGCGGATGAAGGCTATGCCTTGATCTGCGTGCACTTGTATTTTCGACATAGTGGTATTGATTTCAGTTTTCCGAGGTAGAGAACTCCCCAATTGAGTTTTCTGGCCATTCTGAATGAGATTTGTTAGAAGGGAGACAAACACGGTCCCAGATGCTTCCCAACATGTCTTCTCCACCAGTATCGGTGAACGAATTAGGAATGACAACTCACCCTATTGCCGAATGCTTCACATCCAGCCTTGCAACTCAGTTTGGAAACCCGCTTTAGACGCAAACACATCCATCCACTTTGCTTGCTAAGGCTAACCTGTGTTTCTTGGTGCCAATCAACTCTGGATGTGAATGCAGTGTTCCAGTTCTCCTGGGGTTTACTATATCTGATATATTTGAGGTTCGTTGTTTTTCTGTACTGACACTTGCAAGAACTGGGCATAGTGGTGGAATTTCAGAGAGCCTCAGTCATGAACACTGAAATGCTTCAGGCAGCATCCACACAGTTGCCTCCATTCCTTCCAGTGCAAGCATTGCGTTAAATCAGTGTTTTGGGAGGTCTTTGTCTGAGTTCACTCAGTAAGGTACTGGAAGGCACATCACTTAGTGTGAGGTAGAGCATGAAGCTTCTGCCTTGATGTGACTGCACTATGCTTTTCAACATGGCGGTATTGATTTCAGTTTACCGAGGCAGAGACCTCCCCAATTGACTTTTCTGCCAATTCTGAAAGAGATTTGTTAGAAGGGAGACAAACACGGTCCCTGATGCTACCCAACATGTCTTCTATCCCATTATCTGCAATTGCAATAGGAATGACAACTCTCCCTATTGCCGTATGCTTCACATCTAGCCATGAGACTGAGTTTGGAAACCGGCTTTACATGAAAACCCATCCATCCTCTTCGCTTGCTAAGACAAACCTGTGTTTCTTAGTGCCAATCTGCTCTGAACGTGAAAGCACTGTTCTTCTTGTGGTGTGGCTTGATGTCTCCAA
Organism: Aselliscus stoliczkanus; assembly: GCA_033961575.1. Classification (NCBI taxonomy): domain Eukaryota; kingdom Metazoa; phylum Chordata; class Mammalia; order Chiroptera; family Hipposideridae; genus Aselliscus; species Aselliscus stoliczkanus. Next base: position 61,286,843 of record CM066740.1, on the reverse strand, counting down.
AAGCTTTGACATTCGTTTGTTTCCAGTTCTCACACGTGGAAACATTGAGCTTTGCAGTGGAACTTCAGAGAGCATTTGTCACAAACACTGAAATGCTTTCGGCAGCAGTCACACAGTTCCCTGCACACAATCCAGTGCAAGTGTTGCGTTAAGTGAATGTTTTGGGAAACCTATTCCTTGGTTCACTCAGTAGTTACCGGAATGCTCATAGTGTGCCAGCCAGCGGATGAAGGCAAATGCCTTCATCTGACTGTACTAATTTTTTCGATATCTTGTATTGATTTCAGTTTTTCAAGGTAGAGACCTCCACAATTGACTTTCCTGCCAATTCTGAAAGAGATTTGTTAGAAGGTAGAAAAACACAGTCCTGAATGCTTCCCAAAATAACTTCGCCAGCATCAGAAACGTGTTAGGAATGACAACTCACCCTGTTGCCGAATGCTTCCCATCCAGCCATGCGACTGAGTTTGGAAACCCGCTTTAGACGAAAACACATCCATCCACTTCGCTTGCTAAGGCAAACCTGTGTTTCTTAGTGCCCATCAGCTTTGTACGTGAATGCAATGTTTCCCTTCTCTTGTGGCTTTATATTTACAATATATTTGAGGCTTGTTGGTCTTCAGTACTGACACTTTCAAAAATTAGGCATAGAAGTGGAATTTCAGTGAGCTTTTGTTACGAACACTGAAACCTTGTGGCAGCAGCCACACAGCTCCTTGCATTCCTTTCTATACAAGGGTTGCATTAAGTGAATGTTTTGGGAAACCTATTCCTTGGTTCACTCAGTAGTTACCAGAATGCTCATAGCATGCCAGCCAGCAGATGAAGGCTATGCCTTGATCTGCGTGCACTTGTATTTTCGACATAGTGGTATTGATTTCAGTTTTCCGAGGTAGAGAACTCCCCAATTGAGTTTTCTGGCCATTCTGAATGAGATTTGTTAGAAGGGAGACAAACACGGTCCCGGATGACTCCCAACATTTCTTCTTCCCCAGTATCAGCAAACGCGTTGGTAATGACAACTCACCCTATTGAAGAATGCTTCACATTCAGCCATGCGACTGAGTTTGGAAACCCACTTTAGACGAAAACACATCCATTCACTTCACTTGCTAAGGCAAACCTGTGTTTCTTAGTGCCAATCAGGTGTGAGCGTGACTTCCCTGTCCCTCTTCTTTTGTGGCTTAATGTCTCCAATAGCTTTGACGTTCCTTTGTATCCAGTTGTGACAACTTGTAAGCATTGGTCTTTTTAGTGGAATTTCAGAGAGGCTTGGTCGTGAAAATTGAACCACTTTGGGCAACAGCCACACAATTCCCTGTACTCCTTCCTGTGCAATGGTTGCACTATGTCAATGTTGGGGGAGGCTTATTCCTTGGTTCACTCAGTTAGTTACCGGATGGAACAGAACTTGCTAGGCTGCAGATGAAGTCTCTGCCTTGATCTTACTGCACTGGTTTTTTTCTGAATGGCGGTATTGATTTCAGTTATATGAAGCAGTGACCTCCGTAATAGACTTTCCTGTCAATTCGGATCTCACGTTTTTGAGAGGGAAGCCAAACACAGTCCAACGGCTAGTCAACATGACTTTCATCCCTGGTATCACCAATCGCTTTATGATTGACAGCTCATTCTATTGCAGTCTGCTCCACAGCCGGCCATGTGACTGAGTTTCAAAAACAGCTTTAGAGGAAAACACATCCATCCACTTCGCCTGCTTAGGGAAACTTGTGTTTCTTAGTGCCAATCATCTCTGAACATAAATCCCTGTTCCTCTTCTCATGTGGCTTAATGATTCCTGTAGCTTTGAGGTTTGTTTTTCTTTAATACAGACACTTGGAAGAATTGGGATTGCCGTGGAATTTCAGAGACATCGGGTTTGAAGAGTGCATTGTTTTGACAGCAGCCTCTAAGTACCCTACATTCCTTACGGTGCTGTGGGTACGTTACATCACGTTTTTGGGAAGCCTTCTTCTTGGTTCCTTCAGTTAGTGGCCTGAAGGGACATAAGGTGCCAGCAGGTTTGATCTGGCAGCTCCAGGATGCCAAGCAAGGCATTCCTGATTTCAGTAGTCGGAGGCAGGTTCCTCACCAATTGTCTTTACTCCCTGTTCTGAATGCTTATTTGATTTATGGGAGTCAAACAAGGCTCGAAATCCCTGTCAATATGTCTCTGTTCCCCAGTATCAGAAAATACATTGGAATGACACCTATTTTATTGCCTTTTGCTCCACAGGCAGCCATGCGATTGAGTTTGCAAACCCGGTTTAGACAAAAGCACATGCATCCACTTCGCTTGCTATATCAAACCTGTGTTTCATAGTGCCCGTCATCTCTGAACGTGAATGCACTCTTCTTCTCCTCGTGTGGTTTAATGTCTCCTGTAGCTTTGAAGTTCGTTGATGTTTGGTACTGACAATTGCAAGCATTGTGCATTGCAGTGGAATTTCAGAGAGGCTTGTTAGAGAACAATGAAATGCTTGGGCAACAACCACACAGTTCCCTGTATTCCAGCCTGTGCAAAGGTTGCGCTATGTCAATGTTTTGGGAGGCCTGTTCCTTGTTTCACACAGTTAGTTGCCGGAAGGCACATAACATGCCAGCCAGCGGATATAGCCTCTGCCTTGATTTGGCATCACTAGGTTGTTGCACATGGCAGTATTCTTTTCAGTCGTCTGAGGCAGGGACCCCCAGAATTGATTTTCCTGCCTATTCTGAACTCAGTAGGTTAGAAGCGAGCCCAACGTGGTCCCAACCGCTTGTCAACATGCCTCTGATCCCTAGTATCAGCAATTGCATTAGGAATTACACCTCCCTTTATTGCCCCCTGCTCCACAGCCAACCATGTGACTGAGTTTGGATCTCCGCTTTCGAAGAAAACATCCATCCACTGGGGCTAAATATTTCCAATAGCTTTGTGGTTCGTTTTTCTTCATTACAGACACTTGCAAGCATTGGGATTGCAGTGGAATTTCAGAGAGGTTTCTTCATGAAAATTGCAATGTTTTGGCAACAGCCTCTCAGATCTCTACATTTCTTACTGTGCAGCGGGTGCCTTCCATCACGTTTTCAGGAGACCTTTTTCTTGGTTCATTTCGTTAGTGACTTTAAGGGATATAAGGTAACAGCATGCGGATGAAGCCTCCCCGCTCGATCTGACTGCTTCAGATTGCCAGGCATGGCGTTCCTGATTTCAGTTGTCAGAGGCAGCGTCCTCTCCAATTGTCTTTTCTGGCAATTGGGAATGCTTATTTGATCGATGGGAGACAAACAAGGGGCCTAATGCCAGTGGAAATGTCTCGCTTCCTGGGTATCAGCAAATGTGTTGTGTATGACAACTCATACTATTGCAGTATTCTCCATGGCAGATGTTTGATTAGCCTTGGAAACCCATTTTAGATGAAAACACATCCTTCACCCTCTCTTAGGCAAACCTGTGTTGTTGATATTGCTGAGCCACTATGATGAGCACAGGAAGGCAGGCTTTCATGTGCAGGACAAAGGGTAGCAGGAGATGTAAGGTCACCTAGGGCAGGACTGTTAGGTGCCGGGCAAGGCACGGGGTCACAAAGGGACATGGGGGAGCAGAAATGCACATGTGACCAGGGGCCGCTCTAGGGGGATCAAGAGAAGACAGGTGGCCACTGTCTGAAAAGGAGGAGCTGGAGAAGGCAGGCAACCCTGAGCTCGATGAGGGGATGCAAGGGAAGGAATGCGACCCTGGCCTGAAGAAGAGGGACCAGAAGAAGGCAGCCCACCATGTTCTGGACAAGGGATAGCAGGGAAGAGCAGGTGTGCCTGAGCTGGACAGGGTGGAACAGAGGAAGTCCGATGGACAGGGGTGGACAAGAGGTCGCAATGCAAGACATGTAGCCTCGGTCTCAAAAGGTCTGGGGCAGAAGACAGGCGGCCCTCAGTTGGACAAGAGGAAGCTGGGGAAGGCAGACGGCCCTGGCTGGACAATATGTAGCAGGAAGACAGGCGGCAGTGGACTGGACTAGAGGAGGAAGAGGAATCCGGCTTCCACAAGCTCAATCATGGGAAGGAGGGGAAGACTGGAAGTCACAGGCTACACAAGGGGGTCCATGGGAAGGCAGGTCGCTCTCAGCTCCACAAAGGGAACCAGAGGAAAGCAGTCTGCATTGGGAAGGACAAGATAGAGCAGGAGAGTGAAGGCGGACCTGGGCTGGATAAAGTTGATTAGGGGAATGCAGGTGGCCATGGGGTGGCCATGGGGTGGCAGAGGAAGGCAGCTGGCCCAGGATGACAAGGTGAAACATGGAAAACATGGGAACATGGGCTGCTCAAGGAGAAGTAGGGGAGCCCAGGCAGACCTGGACTAGACAGGGATAGAAGGGGAAATCAGGCAGCCATGTGTTGGACAAGTGGAAACAGGGGAATGCAGGAGGCCACTAAGGGACAAGGGAGAGGAGAGGAATTCAGGTTGACATCCAGTGACTGGTGTGAGCAGGGGAAGTCAAGAGGCCATGGGCTGCACCAAGGGTGAGCAGGGGAAGGCAGACAGCTCAGGGTTGGACCTGTTGTTCCTACCCATGGGTTGGAACAGGGGTAGGCAGGTGACCATGGGCCGGTCAAGGGGGAACAGGTGAAGGCAGGTGGACCTGGGCTGGACAAGGCAGAGCACGTGAACTCAGGCAGATATACAGTGGAAAAGGGAAGCAGGAGATGGCAGCTGGCCTTCAGCTGAACAAGGGGAGAAGGGGAATTGGGGGGTGGGTGGTTAGTTTGGAAAAGGAGTAGTAGTGAAAGACAGTTGGCCCTGTGCTGGAATGGTGGTTTCCACGGGCTGGTGAAAGAGGGACAGTGAATGCTGGGTGTCACTGGATGGAGAAGGGTGGGCAGGTGAGGACAGGTGGCCACACTCTACAAGTGGAAGCAGAGAAAGATAGGGAGCCAAAGGTGTACTAGTGGGAGCAAGGGAAGGCAGGAGGCCAAGGGATGCACAAGTGGGAGCAAGAGAAGGCTGACATCCATGGCCTGACCAGAGGAAACGGGGGAAGGCAGACAGCCATTTGCTGGACCAGTGGAAGCACTGGAATGCAGGCAGCTCTGTACTGGACAAGCAGGAGCAGGAGAAGGCGGGTGGCCACCGAAGGACAAATGGGAGCAAGGGAAGGCTGGCATCCATGGCCTGACAAGGGGAAGCAGGGAAAGGCATGTGGCCACTAGCTGAAAAGGGGTATCTCAAAGAGGCAGGTGGCCTCTGGCTGGACAATGGAGCACAGTGGAAGGCAGGCAACCGCAAGGTGGAAGAGGGTGAGCAGGGAATTGAGGCTGACCTGAGTGGGACATGTGGGAACAGGGGCGGACACAGGCTGGTCAAGTAAGAACAGTGGAAGCGTGGCGGCCATGGGCTGGACAAAGGGGAGCAGGAAAGGATCAGTAGCCTTGAGCAGAACAAGTGTGGGTGAGAGAAAGCAGCTGGCAGCAGGCTGGACAAGGGGGTACAAGGAAAGACATTCAGCCACATCTTGACAAGGGGAAGCAGAGGAAGGCAGGTGACCCTGAGCCGGACAAGTGGTAGCAGGGGAAGGCAGCTGACAATGGGCCTGACAAAGTGTAACAGGGCAAGCAGGCCACCATGGGCTGTACAATGGGGTTCATGGGAAAACAGTTGGCCATGGCCTGGACAATGGGGCACAGGGGAAGGCTGGTGTCCCTTGGCTGGACAAGGGTAGCAGGCGAAGAACTTCAGGCCTGAGCTGGACAGAGGGAAGCAAGAAAAGGCAGGCAGCCACTGGCTACACAGCGAAGCAGGGGAAGGCGGGCAGCCACACGCTGCACAAGTGACAGCAGGGCAAGGCAGGTGGCCAGAGGCTTGGCCCAGGGGAGACAAAGAATGCAGGCGGCGAGTGGCTGGACAAGGGGGTCCAGGGGAAGGTGTGCAGCCATAAGGTGGACAAGGGGGACCAGTCAGGCTACCACAGGCAGGGCAAGGAGAGCAGGGAATGGCATGAGCCCCGAACTGCAGAAGGCGGTCCAGGGGAAGGCAGCCTGCCATAGGGTGGATGAGCGAGAGCAGGGAAAAACATGCTGCCATGGCTTGGACACGTGTCAGCCAAGGAACGCAGGCTGGGCAAGCGGGAGCAGGATCAGGCAGGAAGCCACGAGCTAGACAAAGTGGAGCAGGGGAATGGAGGGGGACCTGTACTGGACAAGGGGAACAGGGGAAGTCAGGCAGCCACGGGGTAGACAAGGAGAACAGGAAAAGGCTGGTGGCCCTGGCCTCGAAAGGGCACAAGTAAAGGTGGGTGGCCACAGGCGGGACAAAGGGGAGCAGGCGAAAACAGGCAGCCCTGAGCTGGACAAGTGAGCATGGGAGATGGCAGCGGGCAGCAGGCTGGACAAGAGGGAGCTAGGAAAGATACACAGACATGGACTGACAAGGGGAAGCAGAGGAAGGCAGGTGGCTCTGTGCTGGACAAGTGGTAGCAGGGGAAGGCAGGCAGCCTTGAGCTTCAGAAACTGGAACAGGGAAAACAGGCAGCCATGGGCTGGACAAGGGTTCCAGGGTAAAGCAGGTGGCCATTTCCTGGACAATGGGGAGCAGGGGAAGGCAGGCGACACTTGGCTGGACAAGGGGAGCAGGAGCAGGGTTTCTGGAATGGGCGGGACCAGGGGAAGCAAGGAAAGGCAGGTATCCACTGATAGACCAGGGGAAGCAGGGAAATGTATGTTGACACAGGCTGGGCCAGGGTAGGCAGGGGAAGGCAGGTGGCCATGGGCTGGACAATGGAGAGCTGAGGAAGGCAGACAGCCAGAGGCTGGACAAGGGGAAACAGGGAAAGGCAGGCAGTCTTGGGCTAAACAAGGGAGGGCAGGGAAAGTCAGATGGCTCTGGGCAGGACAAATTAGAGGAGGGAAAGTCAGGCTGCGTTTAGTTGGACAAGGTGAGCAGGAGAAGGATTTTGGGACTGAGCTGCACAAGGGGAAGCGGGGAAAAGCAGGCAGCCATGGGCTTCACAAGTGACAGCAGGGAAAGAAGATGGACACCGGCTAGATGCAGGGGTGATGGGCACTGCAGCAGTCCAATGGCATGACAAGGGGTCCAGGAGAGACCACACAGGCATATGGTGGACAACGGGCACCTGTTGAAGTCAGGTGGTTCCAGGCTGGGCAAGGAGAGGAGGGCAATGCAGGCGGACATGGAGTGGACAAGGCGGTCCAGGGGAAGGCAGTCAGCCATAGGGTGAACAATAAGGGAGCAGGGGAAGGTAGGCTGCCCTTGCCAACTAAAGTGGTACCTGGGGAAATGTAGGCGGCCATGTGCTGCCCAAAGGAGTGCAGGGGAGTGCAGGATGCCCTGGGTTGGACAAGGGGGAGCACAGGAAGGCATCCTGCTCTGGTCTGGGCACTGGTGTGCAGAGCAAGGCAGGCAGAGATGGGCAAGACAAGTGTGAGCAGGAGAAGGCAGGCGGCCATGGTCTAGACAAAGAGGAGCAAGGGAACTCAGCTGGACCTGTGCTGGACAGGGGGGAATCGGGAATGTGAGGCAGCCATGGTGTGGACAAGGGTAACTGGATAGGGCAGGCCACCCTGGGCTGCCATGGGAAGCAGGGGAAGGTGGGCGGCAACATTCTGGACAAAGGGGTGCAGGGATGGCATGTTGCTGTGGGCTGGACAAGTGGGTGCAGGGGAAGGCCGGCTTCTATGGCCTGACAAGGAGGAATAGGGACAAGCAGGCAGCCCTTAGCTGGGCAAGTGGAAGCAGTGGAAGGCAGGCAGCCCTGGGCTTGACAAAGGGATGCAGGGGAGGCAGGTGGCCAAAGGCTGGAAAAGTGGCAGGATGGGAATGCAGTTGGCCACAAAGGACAAAGTGAGACTCAGGAAGACTGGCATCCTTGGCCTGACAAAGGGGAACAGGGGAAGGCAGGCAGCTCTTGGCTGGATAAGTCGAAGCAGGGAAAGGCAGGCATCCACTGGGCAGACAAGAAGGAGAAGGGGAAGGCAGGTGGCCACTAGCTGAAAAAGGGTTGCTTGATAAGGCAGGCAGCCTCTGGCTGGACAGTGGTGCACAGTGGAAGGCAGGCCGGCTGCCATGGGCTGGATAAGTGTGAGCAGGGGAATTGAGGCTGACCTGAGTTGGACATGTGGGATCGTGTGTAATCTGGTGGCCAAGGGCTGGTCAAGGAAGAGCTAAGGAATGGTGGTGGCCACCGGGTGGACAAGGGAGAGCAGGGAATTCTGGGTGTCATTGGCTGGAGAAGGGGGGCCAGGTGAGGACAGGTGGCCACAAACTGTACGAGTGGAAGCAGGGAAAGATAGGCATCCAATTGGCTGGACAAAAGAGAGGAAAGGGAAGCAGGTGGTCACAGTGGGGAGAGTAGTAACAAGGGAAGGCAGGTGGACCATGGATTGACAAACTGTAACAGGAGAAGTAGGCAGCCAAGGGCTGGACAAGGCATTCCAGGGATAAGCAGGCATCCATGGAATGGACAAGGGGGAGCAGGGAAAGGCAGTTATCCATGGACTTGGACAACAGAGAGCATGCAACCGCAGGCTGCCACAAGCTTGACAAGGGGGAACAGGGAAAGACAGGTGGCCATGGGCTCTAGAAGTGGTAGTAGGGGACGCAGGAAGCCCTGCGATGGTTATGGGGGAGAAAGGGAAGGCAGATGTCCAAGGGCTAGACAAGGGGTACAGAGGAATCCAAGAGGCCACGGGCCGCACAAGGGTGAACAGGGGAAGGCAGGTGGCCCTGCGCTTGGAGAGGGTGAGCTGGAGAAAGCAAGTGATCACTGGCTGGACAAATGGCAGAAGAAAAAGGCAAGTGGCCAAAGGGCAGGAAAGGGGTGAACAGGGAATGGCAGTGGGATATGGGCTTGAAAAGAGGGAGCAGGGCATGGCACGGGGCCACGGACGGGACGAAGGGCAGGAAGGGAAGACACAAAGCCACAAGATAGACAAGGGGGAGCTGGAGAAGATAGGCAGACCTGGGATGGACAAGTGGAAGCAAGGTGGCCCTGGAGTTGATGAGGGGGAGCAGGGGAAGGCAAGCAGCCACGGGGACAACAAGGGGGAACAGGGCAAGGCAGGCTGACACAATGTGGACAGAGGGAAACAAGGGTAGGCGGGCAGCCAAAGGTGTACTAGAGGGAGCAAGGGAAGGCACGAGGCCAAGGGACGCACAAGTGGGAGAAAGGGAAGGCTGGCATCCATGGCCTGACCAGAGGAAACAAGGGAATGCAGACAGCCCTTTGCTGGACCAGTGGAAGCACTGGAATGCAGGCAGTTCCGTACTGGACAAGCAGGAGCAGGAGAAGGTGGGTGGCCACCAAAGGACAAGTGGGAGCAAGGGAAGGCTGGCATCCATGGCCTGACAAGGGGGAGCTGGGAAAGGGAGGTAGCCACGATGGAGCACAGTGGAAGGCAGGCAGCCGCGGGGTGGAAGAAGGTGATCAGGGAATTGAGGATGACTTGAGTTGGATATGTGGGAACAGGGGCGGCCAAGGCCTGGTCAAGTAAGAACAAAGGAAGGGTGGCGGCCATAGGCTGGACAAAGGGGAGCAGGAAAAGACAAGCAGCCTTGAGCTGGACAAGTGTGAGTGGGGTAAGGCAGCTGGCAGCGTGCTGGACAAGGGGGTGCAAGGAAAGACATGCAGCCACATCTTGACAAGAAGAAGCAGAGGAAGGCAGGCAACCCTGAGCCAGACAAATGGTAGCAGGGTAAGGCAGGTGGCTCTGGTACTGACAAAGTGTAACATGGCAAGCGGGTCACCATGGGCTGTACAATGGGGTTCAGGGGAAAACAGGTGGCCATGGCCTAGACAACGGGGTGCAGGGGCAGGCTGGTGGCCCTTGGATGGACAAGGGGAGCAGGGGAAGGACTTCAGACCTGAGCTGGACAGAGGGGAGCAAGAAAAGGCTGGCAGCCACTGACTACACAAGGGAAGCAGGGGAAGGTGGGTAGCCACGCGATGCACAAGTGACAGCAGGGCAAGGTAGGTGGCCAGAGGCTTGGCCCAGGGGAGACAAGGAATGCAGGGGGCCAGTGGCTGGACAAGGGCGTCCAGGGGAAGGCGTGCAGCCATAAGGTGGACAAGGGGTCCAGTCAGGCATCTACAGGCAGGGCAAGGAGAGCAGGGGAAGTCATGCAGCCACAGGCTTTGGGAGGTGGTCCAGGGGAAGGCAGCCGGCCGTAGTGTGGATGAGCGGGAGCATGGGAAGCCAGGCTGACGTGGCTTGGACAGTTGTGAGCCGAGGAATGCAGGCGAAGATGGGCTGGACAAGTGGTAGCAGGATAAGGCAGGCAGCCACGGGGTAGACAAAGTGGAGCAGGGGAATGGAGGGGGACCTGTACTGGACAAGGGGAACAGGGGAAGTCAGGCAGCCATGCGGTAGACAAGGAGAACAGGAAAAGGTAGTTGGCCCTGGCCTCGAAGGGGCACAAGTAAAGGTGGGTGGCCACAGGCTAGACAAAGGGGAACAGGCGAAAAGAGGCAGCCATGAGCTGGACAAGTGTGCACGGGAGTTGGCAGCGGGTAGCAGGCTGGACAAGAGAGAGCAAGGAAAGACATACAGACATGGCGTGAAAAGGAGAAGCAGAGGAAGGCAGGTGGCTCTGTGCTAGACAAGTGGTAGCAGGGGAAGGCAGGCAGCCCTTAGCTTGAGAAACTGGAACAGGGAAAATGGGCAGCCATGGGCTGGACAAGGGGTTTCAGGGTAAAGCAGGTGGCCATTTCCTGGACAACGGGGAGCAGGGGAAGGCAGGCAACACTTGGCTGGACAAGGGGAGCAGGAGCAGGGTTTCAGGACTGGGCGGGAACAGGGGAAGCAAGGAAAGGCAGGCATACACTTATCAGGGGAAGCAGGGAAAGGCATGTTGTCACGGGCTGGGCCAGGGTAGGCAGTGGAAGGCAGGTGGCCATGGGCTGGACAATGGGGAGCTCAGGAAGGCAGGCAGCCAGAGGCTGCACAAGGGGAAACAGGGAAAGGCAGGTGGTCCTGGGCTAGTGAAGGGAAAGAAGGGAAAGTCAGACGGCTCTGGGCAGGACAAATTGGGGAAGGGAAAGTCACGCTGCTGTTAGTTGGACAAGGTGAGTAGGGGAAGGATTTTTGGACTGAGCTGCACAAGGGGGAGCAGGGAAAAGCAGGCAGCCATGGGCTTCACAAGTGAAAGCATGGCAGGAAGGTGGACACAGGCTAGATCCAGGGGAGACTGGCACTGCAGGGGTCCAACGGCTGGACAAGGGGTCCAGGAGAAACCACGCAGGCATATGGAAGACAACGGGGACCTGCAGAAGTCAGATATCTCCAGGCTGGGCAAGGAGAGCAGGGCAATGCAGGCGGACATGGAGTGGACAAGGTGGTCCAGGGGAAGGCAGTCAGCCATAGGATGAACAATAAGGGAGCAGGGGAAGGTAGGCTGCCCTTGCCAACTAAAGTGGTACCTGGGGATATATAGGTGGCCATGTGCTGCCCAAGGGAGTGCAGGGGAGTGCAGGATGCCCTGGGTTGGACAAGGGGGAGCACGGGAAGGCATCCTGCTCTGGTCTGGGCACTGGTGTGCAGAGCAAGGCAGGCAGAGATGGGCAAGACAAGTGTGAGCAGGAGAAGGCAGGCGGCCATGGTCTAGACAAAGGGGAGCAAGGGAACTCAGCTGGACGTGTACTGGACACAGGGGAATAGGGAATGTGAGGCGGCCACGGTGTGAACAAGGGGAACTGGAAAGTGATGGCCACCCTAGGCTGCAATGGGGAGCAGGGGAAGGTGGGCGGCAACAGTCTGGACAAAGGAAAGTAGGGATGGCATGTTGCTGTGGGCTGGACAAGTGGGTACAGGGGAAGGCCGGCTTCTATGTCCTGACAAGGAGGAACAGGACAAGCAGGCAGCCTTTAGCTGGAGTAGTGGAAGCAGTGGAAGGCAGGCAGCCCTGGGCTTGACAAAGGGATGCAGGGGAGGCAGGTGGCCAAAGGCTGGAAATGTGGCAGGAGGGGAATGCAGGTGGCCACAAAGGAAAAAGGGGAGTAAGTAAGCCTGGCATCTATGGCCTGACAAAGGGGAACAGGGGAAGGCAGGCAGCTCTTGGCTGGACATGTGGAAGCAGTGGAAGGCACGCAGCCCTGGGCTGGACTAGGGGGTGCAGAGGATGGCTGGTGGCCATTGGATGGACCAGGGACCAGAGGGGAAGGCAAGTGTCCATGGGCTGAACAAGGTGGTCCATGGGAAGGCAGCCAGCCAGCCACTGGGTGGGCAAGGTGTCTATCCCTGGTCCCACATGGCCAGTCCAGGACCGCCTGCCTTCCACTGTTCCCCCATTGTCCCACCTGTGGCTGCGTGCCATCACAAGCCACCCTTATATTGCCCATGGTTGCCTGTGTTCGCCTGCCTCCCCTTCTCCAGCCCACAGACACCAGCTCACCGTTGTCCATCCCATGGCTGGCTGAATCCCCGTGCACCTACTTTTCGACCCCATGGCTGCTTGCAGACCCTGCTCCCCTATCCGTCTCAGGACTGCAGGACTTCTGCTCCACGTTGTCCACCCCAAGTCCCCCTACCTTCCCTGTTCCTGCTTGTCCCGCCCATGGTCTCCTGCTATCTTCTGCCCTCCATTGTCCATTCAAGGGCTGCCTGCCTTCCTTGCTCCACCATGTGCAGCCTGGGGCTACCTTTTTCCCCAGTGTCCCCGTACCCCCCCCTCATGTCCTTGTGCATGCCCCTGTTATCCCTTGTTCAGTTTGTGGCACCGTGCATTCCACTGTTCCTTTTTGTTCAGCCCAGGCCTGCCTGCCTTTCCATGAGCCCCCTTGTCCTGCCCCTGGCTGCCTGCATTTCACTGGTTCCACTTGTCCTGCTTGTGGCCGCCTGACTTTACCTGTTCCCCTTCTCACGCCCGTGGTGCCTGACATTCCCTGCTTCCTCTTGTCCAGCCCATGGCCCCCGACATCCCCTGTTCACCCTTGTCCAGCCTGTGGCCAGATGCCTTCCTGTGCGCTGCCTTTGTTTGCCCGGGGCAACCTGCCTTGCCCTGCTCTCCTTTGTGCAGCCTGTGGCTACCTAGATTCCCCTGCCTCCACTTGTCCAGCCCATTGCTGTCTGCCTTTCCCTGCTCCAACTTTTCCATCCCAGTGCTGTCTGCTTTCCCCTGCTCCCCCTTCTAGAGCCCGTGGCCACCTGCCTTCCTCTGCTTCGCCTTGTCCATCCCATGGCCACATGCCGTCTCCTGCTCCCCTGTTTCAAGTGCATGGCCACCTGTTTTTCCATGCTCCCCTCTGTCCAGCTTATGTAGAACAGGTTTCCCCTGCTTCCACTTGTCCAGCACGTGGTGCCAGCCTACCCCTGCTTCTCTTTGTCCACCCTGTCTTCTCCCTAGTCCTCCTTGTCCAGTCCCGGGCCACCTGACTTCCCCTGCTTCCCATTGTGCTTCCCGTGGCTGCCTGCCTTCCACTACCACCACTTCTCCTGCCCAGAGCCAGCCCCTTTTCCCTGATACCCCTTGACCAGCCCTTGCGTGCCTGCCAACGCCTGCACCCACATGTCCAGTCCAGGGTAGGCTGCCTTCCCCAGCTCATCCTTTTCCTACCCATGGCCTCCTGCCTTCCCCTGGGTCCCCTTGTCCATCCCATGGCCTCTTGCCTTCCTTTTGTCCTCCTGGTCCAGCCTATGGCTGCCTGTCTGCCCCTGCTGTCCCTTTTCAAGCCCAGGGCTGCCTGCCTGGCCCTGCTACCACGAGTCCAGCTGAGGGTGGTCTGCCTTCCCCTGTTCCCCTTTTCCACCCCTTGTCTACTGGCCTTCCCCTACTCCCCACTGTCTAGCCCAGGGACACATGCTTCCACTGCTACCCCTTGTCAAGCCCATGGCCGCTTGCTTTCCTCTATTCCCCTCTTTCAAGTTCATTGCCACCTTCCTTCCCTTGTTACCTCTTGTCCAGTCCAGGGCTACCTGCCTTTCCCTGATTCCCCTTGTGCAATCAGTGGTCACCTTATTTCCCTTGCATTCCCCTGTTATGCCCATCCCCCGTGAATGCCTGCCTTCTCCTATTCCCCCTTGTCAGGAAGCGGACTGTTGCATTGTGCTGCGTCTTATTGTACAGCCTTTGTTTGTCTGACTTCCCTTGTTCCCTTTACAAGCCTGAGTCTGCCTGAATACACCTGTTCCCACGTGTCCCACCCATAGCTGCCTGCCTTGCTCCGCTACCACTTCTCCAGATGAGGATTTCCTGCCTTAACCCATTCCCTTGTCAGGCCATGGACACCTGCTTTCCAATGCTCCCCCTTTACAAGCCTGTGGCTGCCTGCCTTCCCCATTTCCCATGTCCTGCCCATGGCTGCCTGTATTTCCCTGCTCTCCTTTCTCCAGCATGTAGCCCCCTGCATTCCCTGCTCACCCTTGTCCAGCCTGTTGCCACCTCGTTTTTCCTGCTCTCCCTAGGTTAGCACAGGGATTCTTGGCTTGTCCTGCTCTGCCTTGCCCATCCTGTGGATGCCTGACTTCCTCTGGTCCCCTTCTGCAGACCAAGGCAAACTGCATTCCCCTGTGCCCCATTGCCCAGCCCAGTGCTGCCTGCTTTCCCTACTCCCTCTTGTCAAGCATGTGGCTGCCTGTATTCCCCTCTTTCCAGTTGTGCAGCCAGTGTCACCTGCCTACCCTGCTTCCCTTTGTCCAAACCTGGCCACAGTTTTCCACTGCTACCACTTGTCCTTCCCAGAGCAATCTGTGTTTTCCTGCTGCCCAGGCTGCCTTCCTTCCCCTGCTCCGTGTTTTACCGCCTGTGGCAGTCCTCCCGCCCCTCTCCACTTGCCCAGCCCTTGGGCGACGAACTTTCCTACTCCGTCTTGACCAGCCCATAGGTGCATGCGTACCACTGCACCCACATACCCAGCCTAGGGTGGCCTGCCTTCCTCTGCTCACTCTTATGATATCAGTGGCCATCTGCCTTCCCCCTTGGCCCCCTTGTCCACCTCATGGCCGCCGGCCTTCCCCTGCTCTCCCATTCCAAGCCCACAGCTGCCTGCCTTCCCCTGCCGCCGCTTTTCCAGCCAAGCACGGTCTGCTTTACCCTGCTCCCCCTTTTCAGTCCATGGACTCCTGCACTCCCTTGTCCATCCCTTGTCCACTGGCCTTAACCGGTCCCCAGTTGTGCAGCCCATGCCTGCATGTGTCCACTGCTATCCCTTCTCAAGGCCTAGGCCACCTGTTTTCCTTTAATCCCCTTGTTTAGTCAGTGGCCACCTGATTTCCCTTGCTTTCCCCTCCCCAATGGCCACCTGCCTACGCCTGCTCCCATGTATCCCACCCAAGGCTGCCTGCTTCCTCTTTTACCACTTGTCCAGCCCAGAGCCACCTGCCTTCCGCACTCCCAATTTCCAGGCCGTGGATGCCTGCTTTCCCCTACGACCCCATGACAAGCTCGTTGCTGCCTGCCGACCCCTACTCCCACATGGCCAGCCCAGGGCTGCTTGCCTTCCCCTGCACCCACTTGTCTAGCCGAGCCCAGCTGCCTCCTCGTGCTTCCCCTTGTTTAACCCATGGCTGCCTGATTTCCCCTGTTTCTCTTTGTCCACGCTGTGGCTGGCTGCCTTCCTTTGCTCCTTTTCGATCTGCCCGTGGCTGCCTGTTTTCCCTTACATTTTTATGGTGGCCCATCGCCTCCTGCCTTCCCCTGGTCCCACTTTTCAAGGCTGTGACCAACTGCAAACCCCTGCTTTCCCTCGTCCAGCACAGGACGGCTGGACATCCCGTGCTCCCCCTTGCCCACCCAGGATCATGGCCTTCCCGCTCCCACTTTTCCAGCTGAGGGCCTCCTGCTTACTCCTACTCTCCCTTGTGCATTCCAGGGCTTCCTGTCTACTCCTGCTCCCCTTTTTGCAGCCTGTGGCCACCTGGATTGCCCTGCTACCCCTCATCCAGTCCGTCGCCGCCTGCCTACTGCTGCTCCCCATTGCTAACCCAGTGCTGTTTTCTTTCCCCTGCTACCCCACCAAGAGCTCATGGCCACCTGCCTTCACCCACTCCCTCTTGTCCAGCCCATGGAAGCCTGTCTTCCCCTGATCCTCCTGGTCCAGCCTGTGGCCATCAGCCTTCCCATGATCCCCAGTATCAGGCAGGTAGGTTGGCGCCTGCCTACCCATGTTCCTCATCATCCAGCCCATGGATGACTGTCTTTCCCTGCTCCCCCTTGTCCAATCTGTGGACTCCTGCTTTCTTTTCTTCCCTTTGCCCACACTGTGGCCTCCTGCCTTCTCCTGATCCTTCTTGACCAGCCCAGGTCCACCTTACTTCCCTTGCTCCCCCTTGTCCTGTCCATGGCCAGCTGCCTTTCCCTGATTACCCTTGTCCATCCCGTGTTGTCCTGCTTTCCTCAGCTCCCCATTCTCCAGCAGGTGACTTCCCACTTCAAACTGCTACCCCTTGTCCAGCTAGTGGCCTTCTGACTTCCACGACTCCCCTTGACCAACCCAGTACTGCCTGCTTTCTCCTGATTCCCCTTGTCCAGCCTATGGCCACCTGCCTTCCCCTGCTTCCCTTTGTCATCCCATGCCTTCCTGCTTTCCCCTGCTTCCAGTTGTCCAGCCAGTGGTGCGTGCCTACCCCTGCTTCCCATTTCCATGCTGTGGCCTCCTTTCTCCCCTGCAAACACTTTCCAGCCCAGGGCAATCTGCGTTTTTCCTGCTCCCCCTTGTTCAGCCTATGGTGGACTTGTTTCCCCTGTGCCAATTGTCCAGTCCGTGGCCAACTGCCTTTCCTTCTCTCCCTTGAACAACCGTTGGGTGCCTGCCTACCCCTGTACTCACATGTTCAGTAGAGGATGGTCTTTCTTATCCTGCTTCCCCTTGCCAGGCTGTGGACTCTTGCTTTCGCTTGCAGCCCTTGTGCACCCCTTGTGCTTACATTCCCCTGCTCCACATTGTCCAGCCCAAGGCCGCATGATCCCACTGCAACACCGTTTTAGGCCCATGGCCACCTGCCTTCCCATCGTCTCCACTTTTCAGCCTGTGGCCATTTTCCTTCTGCTGTTCCCCCATTTCCAGCCCAGATCCAACCGCCATCCCTTGATCCTCCTTTTCTAGTCAGTTGCAGCCTGATTTCCCATGTTTCCCCTTGTCTCCCCCATTGCCCCCTGTCTATCCCTGATCCCACATTCCCTGTCTAGGGCCGCCTGACTTCCCCTGCTCCCCCATTGTCCCACCTGTGGCTGTGTGCAATCACAAGCCCCCTTTGAATTGCCCATAGTTGCCTGCGTTCCCCTGCCTCCTCATCTCAAGCCCACAGACACCTGCCTTCCCCAGCTCACCCTTGTCCATCCTATGGCTGGCTGCCTTCCCGTGCTCCTACTTTTCCACCCCATGGCTCCTTGCAAACCGCTGCTCCCTATCCGTTTAAGGATGGCAGGACATCTACTAGGCATTGTCCACTCCAAGTCCCCGTACCTTCCCTGTTCCTGCTTGTCCAGCCCATGATCTCCTGCCTTCCTCTGCCCTACGTTGTCCATTCCAGGGCTGCCTGTCTTCTTCGCTCCAACAATGTGAAGCCTAGGGCTACCTTCCTTTCCCACTTCCCCCGTGTCCTGCCCATCTCCGCGTGCATTCCCCTGTTATCCCTTCTTCAGTTTGTGGCACCGTGCGTTCCCCTGCTCCTTTTTGTCCAGCCCATGGCTGTCTGTCTTTCACTCCTCCACCTTTTCCAGCCCAGTTCTGTCTGCTTTCCCCTGCTCACACTTCTAGTGCCCATGGCCACCTGCCTTCCTCTGCTCTGCCTTGTCCATCCCATCGCCACATGCCATCTCCTGCTCCCCTGTTTCAAGTGCACGGCCACATGCCTTGCCATGCTCCCCTCTGTCCAGCTTGTGTAGAATTGTTTTCCCCTGCTTCCACTTGTCCAGCAAGTGGTCCTAGCCTAACCCTGCTTCACTTTGTCCACCCTATCTCCCCCCTACTCCCCCTTTTCCAGTCCAGGGTCACCTGACCTCCCCTGCTCCCCATTGTCCTTCCCGTGGCTGCCTGCCTTTCACTACCACCACTTCTCCTGCCCAGAGCCAGCCCCTTTTCCCTGATACCCCTTGACCATCCCGTGGGTGCCTGCCAATGACTGCACCCACATGTCCAGTCCAGGGCAGCCTGCCTTGCACAGCTCATCCTTGCCCTACCCATAGCCTCCTGCCTTCCCTTGGGTTCCCTTGTCCATCCCGTGGCCTCTTGCCTTTCTTTTCTCCTCCTTGTCTAGCCTATGGCTGTCTGCCTGCCCCTGCTGTCCCTTTTCAAGCCCAGGGCTGCCTGCCTGGCCCTGCTACCACGCATCCAGCTGTGGGTGGTCTGCCTTCCCCTGTTTCCGTTTTCCACCCCTTGTCCACTGGCCTTCCCTTACTCCCCATTGTCCAGCCCATGGACACATGTTTCCACTCCTACCTCTTGTCAAGCCCATGGCAGCCTGCTTTCCTCTACTCCCCTCTTTCAAGTTCGTTGCCACCTTCCTTCCCTTGTTACCTCTTGTCCAGCGCAGGGCTGCCTGCCTTCCCCTGATTCCCCTTGTGCAATCAATGGCCACCTTATTTCCCTTGCATTCCCCTTTTACGCCCATCCCCCGTGGACACCTGCCTTCTGCTATTCCCCCTTGTCAGGAAACGGACACTTGCATTCCTCTGCATCCTATTTTACAGCCCTTGTTTATTTGCCATCCGCTGTTCCCTTTACAAGCCTGAGTCTGCCGGAATACACCTCACTCACTCCATCACTCCCTCACTCACTCACTCCCTCACTGCCTCCCTCCCTCCTTTCCTCACTCCCTCACTGTCTCCCTCCCTCTGTCCACCATTCCCTCCCACACTCCCTCACTCCATGCCACCCTATATCCCTCTCTCCATCACTCCCTCCCTCATTCCCTCCCTCCCTCCCTCTCTCCCTCACTCCCTCCCTCCTTCACCCACTCACTCCATCCCTCACTGACTCACTCACTCATTCACTCCCTTCCTCACTGCTGCCCTCCCTCCATCACTCCCTCACTCCTTCCTTCCTTCCCTCCCTCATTCCCTCCCTCACTCCCTCACTCCCTCACTCATTCACTCCCTCCCTCACTTCCACCCTTAGGCCCTATCTCCCTCCCTCCCTCCCTCCCTCACTCCCTCCCTCTCTCACACCTTCCCTCCCTACCTCACTCCCTCCCTCACCCCCTCTCTCACTCACTCATTACTTCAATCCCTCCCTTGCTCCCTAAATCACTCCCTTCCTCACTCACTCACTCCCTCACTCAATCATTCCCTCCCTAACTCACTCCCTCCCTCACTCCCTCACTCCATCCCTCACTCACTAATTCACTCCCTCACTCACTCCCTCACACCCTCCTTTATTCCCTCCCTCACTCCCAAACTCACTCACTTATGCACTCCGTCACTCCCTCACTACCTCACTCCCTCCCTTGCTCCCTCCCGCATTCCCTCCCTCACTCACTCACTCACTCATTCCCTCAATCCATCCCCCACTCACTCACTCACTCACTCACACCCTCACTCCCTCCTTAACTCACTCCCTCACTCACTCTTTCACTCCCTCACTCAATCCCTCGCTCCCTCCCTCACTCCTTCACTCCCACCCTCACTCACTCCCTCACTCACTCCCTCACTCCCTCACTCACTCCCTGACTCCCTCACTGACTCACTCACTCCTTCACTTTCTCCACCACTCACGCTCACACCCACTCCATCACTCCCTCCCTCACTCCCTCGCTCCCTCACTCCCACACTCACTCCCTCGCTCCCTCACTCCCTCACTCACCCCCTCCCTCCCTGCCTCACTCACCCACTCCCTCACTCACTCTCTCACTCAATCCCGCAATCCCTCACTCCCTAACTCCCTCATTCACTCCCTCGCTCCCTCACTCACTCACTCCCTCATGCATTCTGTCATTCACTCCCTCAATCTCTCACTCCCTCACTCCATCCCTCACTCACTCACACCCTCACTCCCACCATCATTTACTCCCTCACTCCCTCCCTCACTCCCTCGCTCCCTCACTCACACACTCCCTCACTCACTCCTTCGCTTACTCATTCACTCACTCCCTCACTCCTTCACTCACATCCTCACTCCATCCCACACTCCAACACTCACGCACTCACTCCCTCATTCACTCACTCGCTCCCTCACTCACTCATTCCCTCACTCACTCCCTAATTCACTCCCTCATTCCCTCACTCACTCCCTCGCTACCTCACTCACTCCCTCACTCCCTCACTCACTCCCTCACTCCCTCACTCCCTAACTCAGTCACTCCCTCACTCACACCCTCACTCCATCACTCACTCCCTCGCTCCCTTACTCACTCCCTCACTCCCTCCCTCCCTCAGTCACTTACTCCTTCACTCACTCACTCCCTCACTCACTCCCTCCCTCAGTCACTCACTCCTTCACTCACTCACTTCCTCACTCACTCATTCCCTCTCTCACAGCCTTCATCCCTCCCTCCCTCCCACCCACACTCCATCCCTCCCTCACTCCCTCCTTCCCTCACTCACTCCCTCACCCCCTCCCTCAGTCACTTCCCCCCTCTCTCCCTCCCTTACACACTCACTCCCTCACTCACTCCTCCCTCCCTCACTCCCTCCCTCCCTCAATCACTCCCTCCCTCCCTCCCTCACTCACTCACTCACTTTCTCACTCCCTCCCTCCCTCACTCGCTCAATCCCTCCCTCACTCACTCACTCACTCCCTCGCTCACTCCCTCGCTCACTCCCACCTCACCCCTCACTCCCTCCCTCCTACACTCCCTCCCTTACACACTAACTCCCTCACTCACTTACTCCCTCCCTCACTCATTCACTCACTCTGTCAGTCACTCCCCGCTCACTCCCACCCTCCCTCCCAACCTCACTCCCTCCCTCCCGTCCTCACTGCCTCCCTCCCTCACTCCCTCACTCCCTCACTCCCTCACTACCTTCGTCACTCCCTCCCTCACTACCTCACTCCCTCACTCACTCACTCACTGCCTCCCCCACTCCCTCCCTCACCCCCTCACTCCCTCCCTCATTCCCTCCATCCCTCATTCCCTCCCTCCCTCACTTCCTCACTCTCACACATCCTCACTCACTCACTCCTTCACTCCCTCCCTCCCTCCTTCACTCGCCCCCTCACTCCCTCACTCCCTCCCTCTCTCACTCTCTCCCTCACTCCCTCATCCCCTCGTTCACTCACTCACTCATTCCCTCCCTCCCTACATCACCCCCTCACTCCCTCCCTCCCTCCCTCCCTCTCTCACTCCCTCCATCACTCCATCCCTTACTCCCTCACTCCCTTCCTCACTCACCCTTGCCTCCCTCACTCCCTCACTCCTTCACTCCTTCCCTCCCTCCCTCCGTCCTTCACTCCCTCCCTCACTCCCTCTCTCCCTCCCTCACTCACTCCCTCACTCCCTCCCTCAGTCCCTTCCTCCCTCACTCGCTCCCTCCCTCACTCCCTCACGCCCTCCCTCATTCCCTCACTCCCTCCTTCCCTCCCTCCCTTACTCCCTCCCTCCCTCACTCACTCACTAAATCCCTCCCTCATTCCCTCACTCACTCCCTGCTTCACACACACACTCCCTCACTCACTCCCTCACTCCTTCCCTCACTCCATCACCCCCTCACTCCCTCCCTCCCTCACTCTCTCACTCCCTCCATCATTCCATCCCTTACTCCCTCACTCCCTCACTCCCTCACCCCTGCCTCCCTCACTCAATCCCTCCCTCACTCAATCACTCCCTCCCTCCCTCACTCACTCACTCCCTCTCTCACTGCCTCCCTCATTCACTAACTCCCTGCCTCATTCACTCTCCCCGTCACTCCCTCACTCCCTCCCTCACTCCCTCCCACTCTCACTCCCTCTCTCACTCACTCCCTCACTCACTCACTACTGCACTCCCTCCCTCCCTGCCACAGTCCCTCCCTCCCTCCCTCACTCACTCCCTCCGTCCCTCCCTCCCTCCCTAACTCACTCACTCCCTCACCCCCTCCCTCACTCACTCACTCCCTAACTCCCTCCCTCACTCCCTCACTCCCTCTCTCACTCCCTCCCTCACAGACTCCCTCCCTCACCACTCCCTCACTCACTCACTCCCTCCCTAAGTCACTCACTCTCTCCCTCACTTACTCACTCCCTCCCTCATTCCCTCCCTCCCTCACTCCCTTCCACACTCCCTAACTCCCTCCCTCCCTCCCTCACTCCTTCCCTAACTCCGTCACTCGCTCACTCGCTCCCTTTCTCACTGCCTCCCTCCCTCCCTACATCACCCTCTCACTCACTCCCTCCCTCTCTCCCTCACTCTCTCCATGCCACACTCCCTCACTCACTCCCTCACTGCATCCCTTACTCCCTCACTACCTCACTCACTCACTCCTCCCTCCCTCACTTAATCCTTCCCTCACTCAATCACTCCCTTCCTCCCTCACTCCCTCACTCCCTCCGTCCCTCACTAACTCACTTCCTCACTCACTCTGTCCTTCACTTCCTCCCTACCGCACTCGCTCCCTCCCTCACTCACTTGCTGACTCCCTCATTCACTTCCTCCCTCACTCACTCACTCTCTTTCTCACTCCCTCCCTCACTAACTCACTCCCTCTCTCATTCCCTCCTTCATTCACTCCCTCCCTTACTCCCTCCCTTACACACTCACTGCCCCACTCCCTCATTCACTCACTCCCTCCATCACTTCCTCTCTCACTCAATCACTCCATCACTCATTCCCTCACCCCCTCACTCCCACCCTCCCTCTCTCCCTCCATCCCTCACTGCCTCTCTCACTCACCCCCTCACGCCCTCAATACATCCCTATCTCACTCCCTCACTCCCTCACTCCCTCACTCCCTCATCCCCTCCATCACTCATTCACTCATTTGCGCCCTCCCTCCCTCCCTCAATCGCTCCCTCCCTCCGTTACTCCTTCCCTCACTCCTTCCCTCACACTGTCACACCCTCACTCCCTCACTCCTTCCCTCCCTCCCTCCCTCACTCCCTCTCTCCCTTCTCCCCTCCCTCCCTCCCTCCCTCCTTCCCTCACTCCATCACTCCCTCCCTCCCTCACTCCCTGCTTCCCTCACTCCCTCACTCACTCCCTCATCCTCTCTCTCACTCACTCACTCACTCCCACCCTCCCTTCCTCCCTCACACCCTCCCTCACACACTCCCTCACTCACTCCCTCTCTCACTCCCTCCCTCACTCCCTCCCCCCCTCACTCACTCCTTCCCACACTCCCTCACTCTGTCACTCATTCCCTCCCTCACTGCCTCCCTTCTTCCCTTCCTCACTCCCTCACTCCCTGGTTCCCTCCCTTACTCACTCACTCTCTCCAAGCCTCCCTCCCTCACTCCCTCACTCCCACACTCACTCATTCCCTCCCTCACTGCCTCCATCCCTCCCTCACTCCATCCCTTCCTCCCTCCCTCACTCACTTCGTCCCTCACTCCTTCCCTCCCTCCCTCACTCCCTCCCTCACTCCCTCCCTCCCTTAAATCCTCCCTCACTCACTCACTCCCTTCCTCCCTCACTCCCTCCTTCCATCACACCCTCCCTCCCTCACTCCCTCCCTCAGTCCCTCACTCATTCACTCCCTCACTCCTTCCTTCCCTCCCTCCCTGACTCCCTCACTCACTCCCTCAGTCACTCCCTCCCTCCCTCACTCACTCACTCCCTCACACACTCGCTCACTCCCTCACTCACTCACTCACTCAACTCCCTCACTCATTCTCTCACTGCCTCCCTCCCTCCCTCTCTCACTCACTCCTTCACTCACTCATTCACTCCCTCCCTCACTCCCTCTCTCACTCACACCCTCCCTCACTCCCTCCCTCACTCCCTCACTCCCTCCCTGCCTCACTACCTCCATCCCTCACACACTCACTCACTGCCTCCTTCACTCACTCCCTCCCTCCCTCACTCCCTCCCTTCCTCCCTCACTACCTCCCTCCATCACACCCTCCCTCCCTCCCTCCCTCCCTCAATCCCTCACTCATTCACTCCCTCACTCCTTCCCTCCCTCCCTCCCTGACTCCCTCCCTCACTCACTCCCTCACTCACTCCCTCAGTCACTCACTCCCTCCCTCATAAAATCCCTCCCTCCCTCCCTCACTCCCTCACCTCCTCACTTCCTCACTCCCTCCCTCACTCCCTGCCTCACTACCTCCATCCCTCACACACTCACTCACTCCCTCCCTCACTCCTTCCCTCCCTCACTCCCCCCTCACTCACTGATTCCCTCCCTCACTCCCTCACTCTCTCCCTCACTCAATACCTCCCTCACTCACTCCCCCTTCCTCCCTCACTAACTCCCTCGCTCCCTCAGTCACTCCATCACTCACTCCCTCACTCACTCTCTCACTCCTCACTCACTCCCTAGCTCCCTCATTCACTCCCTCACTCACTCACTCCCTCCCTCACTGACTCCCTCATTCACTTACTCCCTCATTCACTCATTCCCTCCCTCCCTCCCTCCCTCACTCGCTCACTTCCTCACTCATTCACTCCCACCCTCCCTCACTCACTCACTCATTCGCTCACTCCTTCCCTCCCTCCCTCCCTCACTCACTCCATCCCTCACTCCCTTCCTTACTCACTCCCTCACTCCCTCCCTCACTCACTCGCTGACTCCCTCACTCACTCCTCCCTCCTTCCCTCACTCACTCCCTCACTCACTCCCTCATTCACTCACTCCTTCACTCCCTCACTACCTCACTCAGTCCTCCCTCACTCACTCACTCACTCCATCACTCACTCCCTCCCTCACTCACTCCTTCTCTGCTATAAAGAAGACTGAAATCGTACCATTGGTAATGATATAGTTTGACCTAGAGACTATTATGTTAAGTGAAATGTCAGCCTGTGAAAGACAAATACCACATGAATTCACATATATATATGGAATCTGAAAAAGTAAATTAAATGAGCAAACTAAACAGAAACAGTCTCATAGATATAGAGGAAAAACTGATGGTTGCTAGTTGGGAGGGGGTGGGGATGAGGGAGAAGGGGAAGGGATTAGACAACATAAATAGGTAACCTCAATATTGACACAGGGATATGAAAGACAGTTCAGGGAATATAAGTAATAATGTAAATATTTTGTGGGGTGTCAGATGGTCACAAGTACTGTTAGTGAGACCACTTCATGGATGGAGTAGAGGCTTGATCACTGCACTGTACACCTGAAGCTGATGTGTATAATACTGTATGCCAACAGAATTGAATATATAGGTAGTCACAGGATGTGGAATATACTGTGGAAGGGAGTCAAGGGAATTGTGATAGATATATATGATATGGGTAGGGAGGTGTGGGGTGGCAAATTAGGGGAGGATGATTGTAACATTTAGGTGTAAATAGTGTAAGTATTGCACTGCATTCCACACCTGGAACTAATTTTTTTTTAAATGTTTATTTCACAATGAAAGAATTTAAATAACAAAAACAAAAAACCAGTATGGTCCTGGCATAAAAACAGACACATAGACCAATGGAACAGAAAGGAGAGCCCAGGGAAAAACCCATCTATATATGGTCATTTAATCTATGACCATGGAAGTAAGAATTTACATTGGAATAAAGATAGTCCATTTAATAAATGGTGCTGGGAAATTTGGACTGACATGTGCATAAAAATGAAAATGGACCACCTACTTAGACCATATACAAGAACAAAACAAAATGGATTAGAGACTTAAATATATGACCTGAAACTATAAAACTCTTAGAAGAAAACATAGGGAGTAAATTTGCAGATATTACCCTCAGTAATATTTTTAACGGTGTATCTCCTCAGGCAAGGGAAATAAAGGATAAAATGAACATATAGGATTACATCAAACTTAAAAGTTTTTTCACAGCAAAGGAAATCATCAATAAAACAAAAAGACAGCCTACTGAATGGGAGAAGTTTTTTGCCAACGATATAGCTGATAAGGGGTTAATATCCAAAATTTATAAAACACTCATGCAGCTCAACACCAAAAAAACAAACAACCCAGTTAAAAAATGAGCAGAGGGACAGTCAGGACTTGTGCGGCTTTTCTCTTAGTGCTCATGGCACCGACCCACTTGTCTTCCTCCGAGCGCTCTTTCCTCCAAAGTTCACAGACCTGCTAGCCCAAAGGGTCTGGACTGAGATAAGCTGGGTAACTGTATTGAGGCACCATGAAAACCCTGGATGATAAGTTGCTGGGGGAGTAGCTTCAGTACTATTACAGAAGCAGTGAGGATGAAGACAACAACCACAAGGACAAGGACAGAAGCAGGGGTGCCCTGGCCAGCAGCTTGATCCCTGCAGACGCTGAGTTGGCAGGCAAAGGCATCTCAGTTAACACAGGTCCAAAAGGTGTGATCAATGACTGGTGCCACTTCAGACAGTTGGAGACAGAGCAAAAGGAGGAGCAATGCCAGGAGATGGAAAGGCTGATGAAGAAGCTGTCAATGGGACCGGCCGAGTGGCATGGTGGTTAAGCGCTGGCTTGGGAAGCTAGCGGCCCTGGTTCAGTCCCACATATGAGGACCAGTGACACTGACCTCAAAAAAAAAAAAAAAAGAAGCGGTCAATGACCTGTAGGTCCCATCTGGACCAAGAGGAGGAACAACGGAAGCAGAAGGACCTCCAGGAGAAGATCAGTGGGAAGATGATCCTGAAGGAATTTGCTATGGTGAATGAGGACCAAGACAACACAGCATTTCTACAGCAGTACCAGAAGCAGAGAATGGAAGAAATGCAGCAGCAGCTTCACAAGGGGCCCCAGTTCAGGCAGGTTTTTGAGATCCCCAGTGGAGAAGGGTTTTGGGACATGATTGATAAAGAGCAGAAAATCACCCTCATCATGGTCCACATCTATGAGGACAGCATCCCGGGGACCAAAGCCATGCATGGCTGCATGATCTGCCTTGCTGCAGTCATGTTCTGCCACATGAAGAGCTCCGTTATTGGGGCC
Source organism: Aselliscus stoliczkanus (assembly GCA_033961575.1). Taxonomy (NCBI): domain Eukaryota; kingdom Metazoa; phylum Chordata; class Mammalia; order Chiroptera; family Hipposideridae; genus Aselliscus; species Aselliscus stoliczkanus. The sequence goes on along the minus strand of CM066740.1, from coordinate 61,259,952 downwards.
AGCACTCGGTTCACCAGCAATGCCCTTCCTGCCCTGCTGATCTACAAGGGGGGCAAATTGATTGGCAATTTTGTTCAAGTCACTGACCAGCTCAGGGAAGATTTCTTTGCCGTGGACCTTGAAGATTTTCTGCAGGAATTTGGATTGCTCCCAGAAAAGGTAGTCTTGGTGCTGATGTCTGTGCTTAACTCTGCCACATGTCACAGTGAGGATAGTGATTTGGAAATAGATTGAACTGATAATCTCACCGCATGGATTTCTCATTGTTTGGGCTGGAAGGCACAATCGTCTGTGTGTTTATTTTTGTTCCTTCCTGTGTCTGCTGGCTTTGCAGCTGTTCTTTGTAGTTCCTTTTATGGAGAGTTAATGCAGCATTAAATCAGAATGCTGAATCACCTTGTGGCTAGCACTAAAGTGACTTAAACTTGTATAAACAGGAAGCTAAGCTTTTGAATGGTTTACTTAAAATTCTCCAGCATGACATCCTTGTTGTTTCCAGTCGATATTTACATGGCATCCTAAAGACAATGTCCTGGAAATTGTCTTCAGATGATCTTAGAGGCCTCTGCCAGGTCGGGGAGTAGTTCTATCATTAGGTTGTTATTTGCAACATTAATAATACATTTCCTTTGTCAAATTATTATAAACTATATTTACTTGTAATCACATCCATAGTCTAATAAGGAAGTTAAATTTTTCCCCCTAGATGCTGTTTTTTTAGTGGAGTCTTGTTTTAAGATTCCAGGTGACATGTGTTTGCTCCATCAAGAGGGGTGACCCCTGCTGCTGGAGTCAGTGTTGCCCTCAAGCATTATTAAGTCTAGAGTAGGAGGAAGGATTGATGCCCATTGGCCCATTGATGCTGGAAGGCCAGTTTGACTTACAAATGAGAGCTGTGTGGAGCTGGCAAACCTTGTTAGAAGAGGCTGTTTCAACAGTTTAGTCCTCATCTCTTTGTCTGTTGTCTCTCTTTTATTTGATAAGGTATTTTTCTGTGTAATATGTTTTTTTAAAAAAAACTGTCTTTCCAAAGTGTTGTCTTTGTAGACATAGATATTTTGTTCATTGTTAAATAAAACAATGGGATCATTCTGAGCATACTGTTTTATAGTATGGCCAACCAACAGAGCAAGGTATTTTTCACGTTGAGATACTCTTCTACAATGTTTTTTTCTTCCCTTTTTTATATTTTTAAAAAAATTTTTTTATTCTGAATTAAACATTTTTTTAAAAACTAGTTTTGGGTGTAAAACACAGTGCAATAGTTATACTTTTTACCCCTCAAAGTGACAACACCCCTCCCCCAATTCACCACCACAATCCTCCCCACCATATAGTACATATCTATTACAATTCCTTTGCCTCCCTTCCACCGTATAATCCACATCCTGTGACTATCTATATATTCAATTACAGTTGGCATACAATATTATACAACATCAATTTCAGGTATACAGTGCAGCGATCAAGCCTCTACTCCATCCATGAAGTGATCTCCCTAACCAAACATGTGACCATTGGACACCCCACAGAATATTTACAACATTATTACTTATATTCCCTGAACTGGCTTTCACATTCCTGTGGTAATATTGAGGTTACCTATTAATGCTGTCTAATCCCTTCCCCTTCTCCCTCATCCCCATGCCCCTCCCAACTAGCAATGCTGTTTTTCCTCTATATTTATGAGACAGTTTCTGTTTCTTTTGCTCATTCATTCAGTTTTTCAAATTCCACATATAAGTGAGATCATATGGTATTTGTCTTTCTCCAACTGAGTTATTTCACTTAATATAATAGTCTCTAGGTCCATCCATATCGTTGCAAATGGTACAATTTCATTCTTCTTTATAGCAGAGTAATACTCCATTGTATAAATGTACCACTGTTTCTTAATCCAGTTATTTACCAATGGGCATTTCGGTTGTTTCCACAACTTGGCTATTGTAAATAGCGCTGCAATAAACATAGGGGTGCATATATTTTTTCGAATTAGCGTCTTGGATTCCTCAGAGTAGATACCCAAGAGTGGAATTGCTGGATCATACAGCAGTTCTACTTCCAGTTTTTTGAGATACCTCCATACTGATTTCCATAATGGCTGCACCAATTTGCAGTCCCACCAACAGTGCACCAGGGTTCCCTTTTCACCACACCCTCACCAGCACTTGTTGTTTGTTGATTTGTTGATGATAGCCATTCTGACTGGAGTGAGATAGTATCTCATTGTGGTTTTTATTTGCATTTCTCTGATGATTAGTGAGGTTGAATATTTATTCATATGCCTCTTGGCCATTTTTATGTCCCCTTTAGAGGAATGCCTCCTCATATCCTCTGCCCATTTTTTAATTGGGTTGTTTGTTTTTTTGGTGTTGAGTTTCATCAGTGTTTTATAAATTTAGTATATCAACCCCTTATCAGATATATCATTAGCAAATATCTTCTCCCATTCAGTAGGCTGCCTTTTTGTTTTATTGATGATTTCCTTGGCTGTGAAAAAACTTTTAAGTTTGATGTAATCCCATATGTTCATTTTTTCTTTTATTTCCCTTGCCCGAGGGGATATATCAGTAAAAATATTACTCAGGGTAATGTCTGCAAACTTACTCCCTATGTTTTCTTCTAGGAGTTTTATGGTTTCAGGTCTTACATTTAAGTCTTTAAACCATTTTGAGTTTGTTCTCGTATATGGTGTAAGTAGGTGGTCCATTTTCATTTGTTTGCACGTGTCAGTCCAATTTTCCCAGCACCACTTATTAAATAGACTATCTTTACTTCAGTGTAAATTCTTGCTTCCATTGTCATAGATTAAATGACCGTATATAGATGGGTTTATTCCTGGGCTCTCTGTTCTATTCCATTGGTTTATATGTCTGTTTTCATGCCAGTACCATACTGTTTTTTTTTTTGAGGGCAGTGTCACTGGCCCTCATATGTGGGACCTGAACCAGAGCCACTGGCTTCCCAAACCAGCGCTTAACAACCGCGCCACCCAGCCGGCCCAGTACTATACTGTTTTGATTACTGTAGCCTTGCAGTATGTTTTAATGTCAGGTAGTATGATGCCTCCCACTTTGTTCTTATTTCTCCACATTGCTGTAGCTATTCGGGGTCTTTTCTGGCTTCATATAAATTTTCGGATTCTATATTCTATTTCTGAGAAAAATACCTTTGGTAGTTTGATTGGAATTGCATTGAATGTATATATTGCCTTAGGTAGTCTTGACATTTTAACTATATTAATTCTTCCTATCCTTTAGCATGGTATGTATTTCCATTTATTTGAATCTTCTTTGATTTCCCTCATGAGTGTATCATAGTTTTCTGAGTACAGGTCTTTTACTTTTTTAGTTAAATTGATTCCTAGGTATTTTATTGTTTTTGAAGCAATTGTAAAAGGGATTGATTTCCTCATTCCTTCTGATAGTTTATTATTGGTGTATACAAATGCAACTGATTTCTGAATATTAATTTTATATCCTGTTACCTTACCAAATTCGTTTATCAGTTCTAGCAGTTTTTTGGTGGAGTCTTTGGGATTCTCTATATATAGTATCATGTCATCTGCATATAATGACAATTTTACTTCCTCTTTTCCAATTTGGATGCCTTTTATTTCATTTTCTTGTCTGATTGCTGTGGCTAGAACTTCCAGAACTATGTTAAATAGAAGTGGTGAAAGCGGGCAGCCTTGTCTTGTTCCTGATCTTAAGGGGAAAGCCTTCAGTCTTTCCCCATTGAGTACAATGTTTGCTGTGGGCTTATCATATATGGACTTTATTATGTTGAGATATGATACCACTATTCTGACTTTGCGAAGAGTTTTTATTATAAATGGCTGCTGGATTCTGTCAAATGCCTTTTCTACATCTATTGATATGATCATATGATTTTTATTTTTCACTTTGTTAATGTGATGTACTATGTTAATTGATTTGTGGATATTGAACCAGCCTTGCATATCAGAAATGAATCCCACTTGATCGTGGTGTACGATCTTTTTAATGTGATGCTGAAATTGTTTTGCTAGTATTTTTTGAGAATTTTTGCATCTATGTTCATTAGGGATATTGGCCTATAGTTTTCCTTTTTTGTAATATCTTCATCTGACTTAGGAATCAAGGTTATAGTGGCTTCATAGAAAGCATTTGGTAGCCTGTCCTCCTTTTGTATTTTTTTGAATAGTTTGAGGAGAATACATACTAATTCTTTTTTGACTGTTTTGTAAAATTCACCTGTGTAGCCATCTGGTCCAGGGCTTTTGTTTGTTGGGAGATTGTTGATTACAGATTCAATTTGTTTGGCAGTAATCAGTCTGTTCAGAGTTTCTGCTTCTTTTTGGCTCAGACTTGGTAGATTGTATGCTTCTAGAAATGTATCCATTTCTTCTAGATTGTCGAATTTGTTAGCATATAGTTGCTCATTGTATTTTCCTAAAATTTTCTGTATTTCTGTGGTATCTGTTGTCACTTCTCTTTCATTTCTGATTTTATTAATTTGGGTCCGCTCTCTCTTTTTGTTGGTTACTTGTGCTAAGGGTTTTTCGCTTTTGTTTATCTTTTCAAAAAACCAACTCTTGGTTTCATTGATTTTTTTTTTTGAGGGCAGTTTCACTGGCCCTCATATGTGGGACCGAACTGGGGCCACTGGCTTCCCAAGCCAGCGCTTAACCACTGTGCCACTTGGCCAACCCTTACATTGATCTTTTGTATTGTATTTTTGTTCACTATTTCATTTATTTCTGCTCTGGTCTTTATTATATCCTCCTTTATACTCCCTGTAGGCTTGTTTTGCTATATTTTTTTCAAGTTCCCTTAGGTTTAAAGAGAGTCTGTTAATTTGAGATTTTTCTTCCTTCTTTAGGTAGGCCGGCACTGCTATGAACTTCCCTCTTAGGACTGCTTTCTCTGCATCCCAGAGATTTGGGGTCGTGGTGTTTTCATTTTCATTTGTCTTGAGGTATCTTTTGATTTCCTCCTTGATCTCATTTGTGACACACTCTCTATTTAGTAGCATGTTATTTTGTCTCTATGTATTTGTCAGCTTTCTAGATTTCTTTTTATAATTGATTTCTAGTTTCATAGCATTGTGGTCAGAGAAGACACTTGATATCATTTCAATCTTTCTAAATTTGTTGAGACTTGTTTTGTGGCCTAACATGTGGTCTATCTTGGAGAATGTTCCATGTGCACTTGAGAAGAATGTATATTCTGTAGCTTTGGGGTGAAATGCTCTAAAGATATCAATTAAATCCAACTGGTCTAAAGTGTCATTTAAGGCCACTATGTCCGTGTTGATTTTCTGTCTGGAGGATCTGTCCATTGGTGACAACATGGTGTTGAAGTCCCCTACTATGATAGTGTTACTGTTGATCTCTGTCTTTATGTCTGTCAAAATCTGTTTTATATATTTAGGAGCTCCTAAATTGGGTGCATAGATGTTTACTAGGGTTATGTCCTCTTGTTGAATTGATCCCTTTTTTATTATGTAGTGCCCTTCTTTGTCTTTTATTGTAGTCTTCATTTTAAAGTCTATTTTGTCCGAAATAAGTATTGCTACTCCAGCTTTTATCTCATTTCCATTTGCATGAAATATCTTATTCCATCCCTTTACTTTCAGTCTGTGTGTGTCTTTTGATCTGAGATGAGTTTCTTGCAGACAGCATATGCATGGATCCTGTTTTCTTATCCACTCAGGCACTCTGTGCCTTTTGATTGGAGCATTTAGCCCATTCACATTTAAAGTGATTACTGATAAGTACATATTTATTGCCATTTTGTTATTTGTATTTCTTGTCTTCCTGGGTTAGCTTGTTTTCTCCTTTTTTCTATTTAAAAAAGCCCTTTTAGCATTTCCTGCAATGCTGGCTTGGTGGTAATGAACTCCTTAAGCTTATTGTTTTCTGAGAAGCTCTTTATCTGTCCTTCAATTTAAAGTGTTAGTCATGCTAGGTAGAGCATTCTTGGTTGTAGACCTTTATTTTGTGTCACTTTGAATATCTCCTGCCATTCCCTTCTGGCCTGCAGAGTTTCTGAAGAAATGTCAGCTGTTAGTCTTATAGAAGTTCCTTTGTATGTAACCTGCTGTCTTTCTCTTGCTGCTTTTAGGATTCTGTCTTTGTCTTTAAGCTTTGGCATTTTAACTATGATGTGTCTTGGTGTGGCCCTGTTTGCATTCAGCCTGTTTGGAACTCTCTGTACATTCTGGGCTTGTATGTCGATTTCCTTCACCAGGGTAGGGAAATTTTCAGTCATTATTTCTTTAAATACATTCTCAATCCCTTGTTTCTTCTCTTCTCCTTCTGGTATTCCTATGATGCTATGGTTGTTGTATTGCATGTGGTCCCACAGGTCTCTTAAACTATTTTCATTCTTTTTTATTCTTTTTTTCCTTTTGTTGTTCCAGCTGGGTGATTTCTGCTATTTTGTCTTCTAATTCAGTGATCCGCTCCTCTGCTTCATCTATTCTACTGGTGATTCCTTCGAGTGTGTTCTTCATTTCAGTTATTGTATTCTTTAGTTCTAACTGGTTGGTTTTTTATGGTTTTCCTATCCTTCTTTATGTCCTCTCTAAGTTCCTTAAACATTCTTATCATCAGTGGTGTAAAGTCTGTCTCTGAAAGTTTGAATACCTCTGTTTCATTTAGTCCCATTTCTAGAGTTTTCTTCTGATCTTTTATTTGGGACATGTTTCTTTGTTTTTTAATTCTGGCTGTCGTTCTGTGAATGCTTCCATGTATTAGATAGATTACCTAGAAAGAAGAGAAAAGAAAAAAAATAAAAGAGAATTAAAAAAAAGAAAGAGGTGGGGGACTTCTCTGCCCTCTTTAATTTGCAGACTACTTGCTCAGGGTTGCAGTGAGCTTTCCACAATTAGCTGCTGTGTGCTCTGGAACCGTGCTCACTACCAAAAAAAAAATCTTCACAGGTTTTTGCAGGTTGTCCACTACTGCAAAAAAAAAAACAAACCTCTGTGGCCTGTCGAGATGTGGGCCAGGCACCTGGTTCTCAGGGTGCCTCTGGCAACACAGCTCTAGGTGGGTGGGGCAGGACCCCAAGGCACCATTTGATGTGGTCAGTGTCCCCCATCAAGTCAGAGCAGCATTCACTCTGCACCAACAATCAGTCCACACAATCTCGCCAGGAAAGCCTCGATCGGATCACTCCCTGCCCAACACTCTCAGGAACTTCCCCATCTCAGCCCAACCAACTGCCCACAGATAAGGCTAAGCAGCCCAACAGCCAATCCCCAGCCTTGCAACTCTGCACAAACAGTGTGGAGAGCAGGGACCTAAGGGGGCTTGCACACTCCTGAGTCTCAGTGAACAGACTGATGCAGCTGGAGAGCACCCACCCTGCATTTCCCTGGCTACGCAGCACAAGCAGGGTGGAGGGTGGGGATCCAATGTGGCTTGCGCACTCCTGTGACTCAGCGAGCAGCCTCATGGAGCCAGAGGGCACCCGCCGTACATTTCCCTGGCAACGCAGCACAAGCAGGGCGGAACGTGGGGACTCAAGGCAGCTTGCGCACTCCTGCCTCTCAGTGAGCAGCCTGATGGAGCCGTCGGGAACCCACCAGGCATTTCCCTGGCAACACAACACAAGCAGAGCAGAGGGTGAGAATCCAAGGCCACATGCTCATGCACTCCTGCGCCAAGTTCACCAGACCAATGGGATCCCGGATCTGACCCTCTGTGGGAGGGCCCAAATCTGAAAAAAGTCTTCCTCCTGTACACCGCTCGTGTGCAAGCTTGCATCACTGGAACAATGGTCCTAAAACCTCCAGCTTCTGCACCAAAGGTGCTCAGTTCAGTCCTTCCCCACAGGCTCCTGGGCCCAGCTCACACAGCTACTCCCTCCAACAGGAACCTGGTGAGTGCCACCGGCGGGTGAACCCATGCACCGGCCCCACTGGTTCTCCAGCTGCCCTCAGCCTCACCGAGCCGAGCAAAGAGAGTCCTCGCTAATTTCTACTACCCAGTATCATGGAACTCCTCTTCCTGGCAAAGAAACTCCAGGCTAGTGAGCTCAGTTTGGGGCGGAGGGTCTCTCCCCCAACTGGAGAAGCCTCCACACACAGCTAGGGCATCGCTCACGGGGCTCGCCCTCTCTTATCTGCTCCCCTCCTACCAGTCTTGATGTGGCCTTCTCTTTAGGTCCTTCATTTAGAGGTTCTGTTCATCTAATGTTCAGGGGACTTCTGAGGTTAAATGTTGTATAAATTATTTGTAATTTTGATGTGATCCTGGGAGGTAGTTCGGAGTGCATCCATCTATTCTGCCATCTTACCGGAACCTCCTACAATGTTTTTTAAATGACTATCGCTACTCCATTGTATAGGTGTGCTATAATTTGTTCAGCAGCTCTCTCTTACAAAGAAAAACAACACAGAAATAAGAGATGTTCATTATTGAAAATATAAGAAAAATTATTATGCTAAAAAGTGATTTGTAAAGACTTATAATTCTACCAACCAAAAATAATCCTAAGTATCATTTTTAGAAGTATCTTTCTAATATTTTTTGTGTATTTATAATGGTTGTTTGCTTTTCTTTCCTCTTTTTTTTTTTAGGGCAGTGTCACTGGCCCTCATATGTGGGAATGAGCCAGGGCTGCTGGCTTCCCAAGCCAGTGCTTAACCACCGTGCAACTTGGCTGGCCTGTCTTTCCTCTTGTTTTTTACTTTTATTTATTTATTTATTTATTTTGAGGGCAGTGTCACTGGCCCTCATATGTGGGACCCGAACCGGGGCCGCTGGCTTAACCACCGCGTGACTCAGCCGGTCCTTAAATAAATACTTTTTAGTGGGAAAAAAAATGGGCAAAGGTATGAAGACACATTTCTCTAAAGAGACATAAAAATGGCCAAGAGGCATATGGGAAAAGGTTCAATAGCACTAATCATTAGATAAATGCAAATATAAACCAAAAAGAAATACCACCTCACTCCGGTCAGAGCGGCTATCATCAATAAATCAACAAAGAACATGTGCTGGTGAGGTTGTAGAGAAAAGGGAACCCTGGTGCACTGTTGGTAGGACTGCAGATTGGTGCAGCCAATATGGAAATCAGTATGGAGGTATCTCAAAAAACTGGAAATGGAACTACTGTATGACCCAGCAATTCCAAACTTGGGTTTCTACACAGAAGAATCCAAGACGCTAATTGGAAAAAAAATATATGCACCCCTATGTGTATTGTAGTGCTATTTACAATAGCCAAGACTTGGAAGCAACTGAAATGCCCATTGGTAGATGACTGGATTAAGAATCTGTGGTATATTTATACAATGGATTATTACTCCTCTATAAAGAAGAATGAAATTGTACCATTTGCATTGATATGGATGGACCTAGAGACTATTACATTAAGTGAAATAAGTCAGTCAGAAAAAGACATATATCACATGATCTCACTTATATGTGGAATCAGAAAAAGTAAATGAACAATCAAAGAAAACAGAAATAGTCTCATAGATATAGAGGAAAAACTGATGGTTGCTAGTTGGCAAGGGGTGGGGATGAGCAAAAAGGGGAAGGGATTAGACAGCATAAATAGGTAACTATAATATTGCCACAGGGATATGAAAGACAGTTCAGGAAATATAATTAAGATTGTTGTAAATATTTGTGGGGTGTCAGATGGTCACATGTGAGAGCACTTCATGGATGGAGTAGAGGCTTAATCACTGCACTGTACACCTGAAGCTGATGTTATGTAATATTGCATGACAACTGAATTGAATATATAGTTAGTCACAGGATGTGGAATATACTGTGCATGGAGTCAAGGGAATTGTAATAGATATATATGATATGGGGAGGGTGAAGTTGCGTGTCGAATTGGGGGAGGACAGTTTTCACATTGAGGGGTAAAACGTATAACTATTGCGCAGTATTATACACCTGAAACTAATTGTAAAAAAATGTTTATTTCACTATAAAAGAATTAAAAAAAAAAAAAACAGAAACAAACAAACAAAAAAAAAACAGGGCCCGGCGGAGTGGCGCGTTGCTTAAGCGTTGGCTTGGGAAGCCAGCGGCCCCGGTTCGGTCCCACATATGAGGGCCAGTGACACTGCCCTCAAAAATAAAAAATCAAACAAACAAACAAACAACAAAACAGGATGGTACTGGCACAAAAACACACACATAGACCATGAAACAGAATAGAGAGTCCAGGAATTAACCTATCCATATATGGTCATTTAATCTATGACCATGGAAGAAGTAATTTACATTGGCGTAAAGATAGTCCATTTAATAAATGGTGCTGGGAAAACTGGACTGACAGTGTAAAAAAAATTAAATGGACCACCTCATTACACCATATATGTGAACAATCTAAAAATGGATTAAAGACTTTAATGTAAGACCTGTAACATTAAAACTCCTAGAAGGAAACATAGGGAGTAAATTTGCAGATATTACCTTCAGTAATATTTTTACTGACATATATCCCCTCGGGCAAGGGAAATAAAAGAAAAAATGGACATATGAGATTACATCAAACTTAAAAGTTTTTTCACAGCAAAGGAAATCATCAATAAAACAAAAAGGCCGCCTACTGATTAGGAGAAGATATTTGCCAATGATATAGCTGATAAGGGATTAATATCCAAAATTTATAAAACACTTATGCAACTCAACACCAAAAAAACAAAAACAAAAACAAAAAAAACAACCCAATTAAAAAATGGGCAGAGGATATGAAGAGACATATCTCTAAAGAGGACATACAAATGGCCAACAGGCATATGAAAAAATATTCAACCTCACTAATCATTAGAGAAATGAAAATAAAAACCACAATGAGATACCACCTCACTCAAGTCAGAATGGCTATCATCAATAAATTTAAAAAAACAACAAATGCTGGTGAGGTTGTAGAGAAAAGGGAACCCTGGTGCATTGTTGGTGGGACTGCAGATTGGAACAGCCATTATGGAAATCAGTATGGAGGTATCTCAAAAAACTGGAAATGGAACTACCATATGACCCAGCAATTTCAATCTTGGGTATCTACCCAAAGAATTCAAGATGCTAATTTGAAAAAACATATGCACCCCTATGTTTATTTGAAGCACCATTTACAATAGCCAAGATTTGGAAACAACCGAAGTGCTCATCCGTAGATGACTGGATTATGAAACTGTGGTATATTTATACAATGGAGTATTACTCTGCTATAAAGAAGAATGAAATAGAATCATTTGTAATGATATGAATAGATCCAGAGAGTATTATGTTAAGTGAACTAAGTCAGTCAAAGAAGGACAAATACCACATGATCTCACTTATATGTGGAATCTGAAAAAGTAAATGAACAAGCAAAGTAAACAGAAACAGTCTCACAGATATAGAGGATAAACTGATGGTTGCTAGTTGGGAAGGGGGTGGGAATGAGGGAGAAGGGGAAGGGATTAGACAGCATAAATAGGTAACTATAATATTGCCACAGGGATATGAAAGACAGTTCAGGGAATATAATTAATAATGTAAATATTTTGTGGGGTGTCAGATGGTCACATGTATTGTTAGGAGGACCACTTCATAAATGGAGTAGAGGCTTGATCACTACACTGTACATATGAAACTAATTTTTTTAAAAAAAATGTATATTTAACAAACAACAAAAAAGATTTTCACATATATGTTACCACAGTCAAATTATTAAGACAATTCATATATGTGCATGTCCTACTGTAATTACAGAGCTTCACACCTGTCTACACTATTTAGTGTAATTAATGTTAACACTGAATATGACTCAAATGAATTGAACTAACCAAATAGACCTTTATGAGTTAATAACCCTATAGTACATTTATTACCATCTGTCTTTCAGATGAAGAAACCGAGATCTGTGTAATTTGCCCAAGATAACTTTGCTAATAAATGAGAGGTGAGATTCAGACCCAAGCCATCTATCTGGCCTCCAATTCATTTCACTATGCTACCCCTTTAATCTAGTGACATAAGTATAATTACCCTGTAAAAAAAAATTCAATGTTAAGTCCATGTTAAGGTTTTCAAACAATGAAAAGATTTTAACTATCCTATGGCTGTCCGGTTTTTCCATAAATTTTTTTATATACATCCTCTTTGCTTAAATGATATTTCCATGTAGGATTTAATTGAAGGATGTTAGCAGTGGGTAAGGAAAATCAGACCCCAGAGATTTAGGGCTCTAACAAATATGAGGACAGCATTTGATACTTCCACTACAAATGTTAAAATTCACTTTAGCTGAAGTGAAGGTCTCACTGAAGGGAAGCCAGAGAATATGACTGTTTCTATTATATGCTATCTGAATAACTCTTAAAGGAAAAACAGGGTTATGTTACAAAAGGGTTCAAGTTCACATAAACACATGTCAATTCACAGAAAGATGCAAGATGACATCCACTACAAATACCAACACAATGATATGTGAGGAACATTTAGTAGGAACAAAGGAGCTGAATTTGAACGTTGTGGTTTTTCTTGGTAAAGCTGGAAGCACTTGCATGTTGATTGAAACACTTTTAACAGGTAACTGCAAATTTAAATCACCCAAATACAGCATGTACAAGGGAGAGTCAGTAGTCATATGAAAAACATATTATGTACAAGAGAAATCCTGTTAGCCATAGGTAGAGCTAAAGAAAAATATGTTTTATTGATTATGTCACAATCACATCCTGTATCTTCTCCTCTTTGATTTTCCAGCCTGGCCATCTTATAAAGAAGAGTCCACCAACATAATGACTATAACCAGCACCAGTTATCCAAAGACGAGGATAATAACACACCTGTACAAATTCGTAGTTGATCTCCTGCTTGTAGAAATTAGAATTCAGAAAAATCAAAGGTGATCTTACTAATCAGAAAGCACTCAAACTTTTAAAGTACAACCAGGGCTATCTCCCTAATCAACCATTAATTAGAATCAGTGACCCAAAAACCTGAAATGGTTATGCATCCCATAATTACTACACTTCAACTACATTTCTCAGTTTGAAAGAAAATAAGTAAAAAGTTTAATTTCTGCCTTTCAACAGACAGATTATGTTTAAGAAGGCTCTTGCCTCCAGGAACAAGGCTCACAGCAGGATGTGGAACACTTGGGTGAGGTAAACTGGAGGACCCAGGTTTGCCTCAACCTCAGAGATTCCGATGGATCCCTGGAACCTTCAGGCACCATCCTGAACAGGCTACCTGGCCATGTGCTTTGAGCTCACAGACATCCCATGTGAGCAAAGACGGGCCCACTGAGGACCCACTGCATAGCACACCTGGTATCACGTGCCCACACCAGGTACCATTCAACCACCACATAACATGGGCCCGTGGACTGCCCGCACCACCACACACAGGTAACTAACAGAGGTGCCACGTGCACATCAAGCACCAAGCCCACACCACAGAAAACGGGCACTGTGGATACCCCGGTATCATGAGCACACCATGTACAGCAGTAGGCACACCAAGTTCTATGGCCACGCCATGTGGCATCTGGGATACACTGCCTATAAACCGGGCAGCGCCACAGACAAGCGTGGCACCAGGCCCATCCGGGGAAGCACCTGGGAAACTGGCCTAGGAGAACAGCGTGAGGGGCAGTCCACATGGAAACTGGGTTCCCAGTGCTGCCCTAGGAGCCAGGGCCCGGCAGCTCCTGTGCGGATCCCAGGGGCACTGCATGGGGTTGCAGGGCCTGCTGAGGCAGCGGAGGCGGTGGAGGCCACTCAGTCACGGGTTCCCAGGCCTGGGGAATGTGGACAGAGCCCCTCAAGGATTTTGGGGGGCCACCTACCCAGCATCGGTCATCGCTCCCAAATAACGAGTTGAGGCTGAAAATAACCCCTCCCACTCTCTGCACTTCCAGAGCAGCGCCTGAGCCGCCCGGAGGCCTGGCCGCACCATCTCTATCCGGGCCTCCCCAGCAGGCTACCCGAAGGCAGGGGAGTGCCGGCGGCACCCCCCCCCCCCAGGTTCTGGCCCACCGCACAAAAGGTTCCATGGCCCGTTGGGCAGGTCGGGAAGCCTGAGAGGTGGTCACCACCCTGTGGCGCTCTGAGGGGCTGTAGCCGGCCGGCTCCACAAGGCCCCGCGCCCGGTCGACCCACCTCCCTTATTCCCAACTCCGGGGCCGGGGCCCCACCCTGCCTGACTCCCTCTGGGAGTCGCCCTGCAGCCCTCAGCCCCAGTCACCAGGGTCTCTGTGCTTCCGCGTACCTTTTTTGTTTTTTGTTTTGTTTTGTTTTTTGAGAGCAGTATCACTGGCCCTCATATGTGGGACCTGAACTGGGGCCGCTGGCTTCCCAACCCAGCGCTTAACCACTGCACCACTCGGCCGGCCCCCAGGTACCATTTTTATAGCCAGAGCACCAGCTCCAGGAGGGAAGGAGCGCGGTGCACTACCAAGGGAGGCGATGCTGGGAGGAGGCCTCCCACCGCACTCACTTATCGGGTTTTCATGCTGGGCGGCAGCCTGGGGTTCCGCTGAAAGCGGGGCGCTGCGTCAGGGAAGTCAGTGTCTGGCAAGTACTGCGTTACCCTGCAGGTGTTCACCTCTGAAGTGCCTGCCCCCAGGACTTTCCTGTGCTGCCTGTGGCCATGGTAGCCCACACCCACCTGGCCTCCGTCCTACTACTCTGTCCTGTGGCTCCAGCATCTTCTGGAGCCGCACATGCACCTCGCCGCAACACGCCAGCCGGGCACATTTGAGTGGGCGCAGAGGCGTCTTTGGGTGCAGAAAGTCCTGGCCTGCATTGGTCTGCTCCCGCTGCCCAGACCCATCCACCTTGGAGGAGCACCGATACTCACCTTAGCCTAGTTGGGACAGAGGTTTTGATAGCTTTTTAATTCTGCTCTCAGAAGGAAGTGCAGGGCTGTCTAGTTCCTCATTCTATACATACACAAAGGGGACCTCTAACAGGACAGGGTCGCCCATTGTCAACGAGGCAGAAACACTGCAAGTTTGTGCAAGGAGGCAGAGGCTGCACTTCTTAGTTGGTAATTATAGGTCTAACCACAGAGGACTCTGCTGTGTGGGTTAAGGAAGTCACTGAGGTCAGCTTATTTCTACAGACACCTCCTATTTTCCCTCATGACCTTTCTGCACTAGGAATTTGGAAGGAAGACCTTTCGCCTGAAATTTCTTTCTCTGAGTCTCATTGCACGTAGGGACCTGAAAATCATTGGGAATAGACTGTCCAAAGAATGTTGGGATTCTGATCCTAGTCATCCATCTTCTTGTGTGTGTGTGTGTGTGTGTGTGTGTGTGTGTGTGAGATGTCTGATCTTAAATTTATTTGTTACTCTTAGAAAAAGATCTCATTTTTGACTGGACTCAGACTTTGAGGTAGAAACGCTCACAGAGGACAGCCTGTGTCTCTTGGCAATCTGCTCCTGGCGTTTTTCTTTGGCCTCCTTCATTCTCTTGGCCAAAAGCTTAGCATATTCTGCAGCCTCTTCCTTATTTTTCTTAGTACGCTGTTTCTTCAGAGCAATACACGGACGTTTGTGTTGCAGAACTCATGGAGTAACAAGATGCTGAATCTTGGGTGCTTTGGTCCTAGATTTCTTACCTTTGTTTAGGGGCTTTCTCACAACATACTGGAGGACATCATCTTCTTTGGAGAGACTGAAAAGTTTACAGATTCTGCTAGCTCTTTTGGGCCCCAGGCAATGAGTCACAGTAGTAACAGTGAAACCAGGAATATCTTTCTCCCCTTTTTTTACAATGACCAAGTTGAGAACACTCAGATTGGCATCCACAATGCAACCTCGAACAGATTTGCGCTTTCTTTCTCCAGTCCTCCTTGGTCTATAACAGGAATGCCCCTTACTCAGGAGCAGGTGGACACGGCCATGGGTCAAGACACCCTGCTTCATAGGGAAACCTTTTTTGTGGTTCCCACCACTGATTCGAACCACATAACCCTTCCATTCGTCACCCAGAGCATCAGCAGCAACTTCTGTGGCCATACACTTCTTATAAAACGTACGAAGTTTGTGTTCATCGTCCACTTCAATGAGTTTCTGGCAGCCAGTGGCTGGGAAAGAGATGTTCAGCTTCATCTTGAAGTAGCCGATGGCCTCCAGGGTGCTACAAAAAAGAGCCATCTTCTTTTTTAACTGGCTTGTAAGACTGGGTTGGGATTTAGAAATGGGCAGTCTTGAACAGGTCAAAGAAACAGCCTTTCAGTCATTCACAGCCCTGGTTCTGATATACCCCACAGTTCTTGGTTATTTCAAGGGACATCCCAAACTAACTTCAACTTGGTTTCATTTTACATATAAATATAAGCCATTTAAATCCAGCAGAGAGATTAAAGGGTGTCAGTCATAACTGGTTCGAATACTGGACCAAAAAATTCTAAATACACAATGAACAGCTTTAAGTAAATGACCCCTTTTTAAAAGAACAAAAGTCTGGGCCTGCCGAGTGGCATGGTGGTTAAGCGCTGGCTTGGGATGCCAGTGGACCCAGTTCGGGTCCCACATATGAGGGCCAGTGACACTGCCCTCAAAAAAAAAAAAAGAACAAAAGTCATCTATCCAGTAGAGGACTAAATGAGTCTACATATTTCACTGAGACCACTCAGGTAAGAATACATTATATATGTATAAAAGGAAGCTCACTTTAGGAAAGAAGTGACTGTATAACTCCACATTTTTCTCCAATTAAATGTTTTAGGCATAGTTTTAGTTTTTATACCCAGATACTATCTCTCATTCTAACTAATGTAAGTTAGATAGCTTATTCCCAGGATTCCTATCAATTTTGCCTGGAATTTAAATCTTAGCTCTGCTTTCCTTTCATGACAGTTTTATTGACCTCATTTCCCCTCACCTGAGTGAATATGGGGGAAGGGAGATAGTCTTGGGACCAGTGGTTTAGGGTTCAGAGTTGGGGGAAGGCCAAGAAGACTAAACAGTTATTTACATACAACTTAGGTTACACCATGAGTTTATCTGCCAGATTACAAAGCGAGGATGAGGGGCCGAGGTATCAGGAAGCTGAGGAGAAAAGAAAGAGTAGTAGGCCACAAGGAATGGTTTATCATTAACTCAAAAATGTTTCAAGGACTTAACACCACCCAAAGAAGGACACCCATACATCACCCCTAATTCAATTCTTCCCTCACCTTGAGCCACACACTATAGCTAACTAATACGTGACTGCATTAGCATGTCACTCTTTCCAAACTGCTCTAACAAACGTTATATAAATAAAGGTGTGGATTATTTGACAAATTCCTATGAAAATTTTGTCTTTAAAAAAAGAAACCAAATTATATCTTTACCTCACAGTACACACTTTATGAAAATCCAAATGATGTCAACAATATAATTATAGGAACAGAAAATCATTTTCCAAAAAGTCAAAGAAAGTATAAGTGAATATTTGTAATATTGAGGGTGGGAAGAATACTCTAAGCCCTAAAGCAATGACTTTATCACAAAAGAAAAGAGATACATTTGACTATATTAAAGTTTATGAATCCTATGTGTCAAATGTAGACCTACTTTAAAATAGTCCCAGTAGGGTTATAACTTTTGCATTTTATGAGAGGTTTCTTCCAATATCCTTTTTCTTGCTTTCTTCATATAGTGAGGACCAATTTGGGTTTCTTTGGACGGGCTTACAGAGGGCCACTTCACAGCCATGTAGATAGAGTTGGGGTCTGCTGTTAGGTTCTGGTCTCAGAGTCTTCCTGGTTTGCTAGTACGTAGCCATAGTAAGCTCATGCACTAACTCCTGAAACGCCTTGCTTTTATTTCTTTATTTTGCCTTTACTATCACGTTGGATTTCAAGTGTTTGTTGTGAATTAAAGGTTGAATTCCATGACTGTGTGCATGCTTTGTTTCAGAATACAGTCTTACATGTACAGTGCAGAATAACTGGAAAAGCTTCAGGAATGCAGATGAACAGCACAGTGTAGAGGAGTTGGTGTACAGAAAACGTTGTATTATCATAAGTAACATAAAATAGTGAAGCAAACAGGTCCATTTCAATGAGACTCGATGGTCTTCATTCATAGGAATTCATGAATGCATAGCATTTGTTTCTAATTCAAAGTAATAGTAACTGCATTTTAAATTACAAGAATGGATTTTTAATAACAAATTATCCTTATAAGGTGGGGAAGACTATACCAGTGAAATTAAAAGGAAAATAAACTGGGAGAATACATTTTTAGTTATGTTTGTATTTATATTTATATACCTATATATGGAAGAATAGAGTGATAGTGTTTAAATATACTGTCACAGCAATCAGGTAAATATTAATCCACCCAAAAAAGGACAAAAGTGATGATTAATTGAGAAAAGGAGAAATACAAAATGTTAATAATTATTGACAAATGTTCAAATTCACTACTAATAAAATGACAAAGACAACATGACACTGCTTTTTTTTTTTTTTGAGGACAGTGTCACTGGCCCTCATATGTGGGACCCGAACTGGGGCTGCTGGCTTCCTAAGCCAGCACTTAATTACCACGCTACTCATCCGTCCTTGACACTGCTTTTTTTGAGATGTCACAATTCTTCAGTGATAATGCTATTGAGGGTTCGAGAAATGGACACTCTCACACACTAGTGATAGGACATTGAATAGGTGTGAATACTCTTCAAATACAAGGAGAATTGGGCTGGCCGAGTGGCGCAGTGGTTAAGTGCTGGCTTGGGAAGCCAGCGGCCCCGGTTCGGTCCCACATAGGAGGGCCAGTAACATCGCCCTCAAAAAAAAAAAATACAAGGAGAATTAAAAATATTTATGTCTTTCACCCTAGGCATCCACATTTAGTGACCTCCCCTATGGTGCCATCTGAAAGACAGGCAAAAATGTATAGACAAGTGATCTGTGTTTTTCCTTTCTGAAAAACTAACAATGATTTTTCTGCTCCATCTTGAATAAAATCTAACCCTGTTTTTTGGCTCACACGATCCAGCATTGTCTGGCCTCACCTATCTCCTAAATTTAACCTCAATATGCATTTCATCCCCTCCTCACTGACTTTTGTCTACTGTCAGGAGGATACAAAGTTTGTCCCCTCCTTCCAAAACGTACTTGCCCCACCTTCCCAGGGATAACCCTACAAGTTCCTCGGGTATCTGTTCAATTGTCTCTTTTTCCAAAAAGGACCTTCTTGAGCCCTCAATGACATTGGCCCTCCCTATTTTGACCCATAACATGAGATTATTTGTAATGACATATTTACTTTAGCGTTTATAGACTGACGAATGGGTTTGTAAGTTGTAACATACTCAGCAACTCAATAGAGGTGGTGAAATGGAGAATGCCACAGATAAAATATGTGGTCTCATTGCACTGACAGAGCACTGTCAAGATATTAGTGATTTACTTTTAAATAACATAATACCCATGGTTGTCACTCAAGTATTGTAGTCCTTCTTAATGCATATTAATTAAAACTATATGTTAATTAGATGATGTGATACTTAGGCTAATAGCTCAGGGCTATGGAGTAGAGGATCTTGTAAATACGGGTCTCCCACACCCTGGAAGGGGAAGAGTATATGAAGAGAGGAGGTGTATATACCTGGGGTGAGCTTTCTGAAGCCATTGATATGCTTTTCTCCTTTGCATTTCCACCCATAAGGTCCCGAATTAGCTCAAGGCATCCAAGCTCCTTGGGAAGCAGTAGGAGTATCATATCAAGAATGTGCATAGAAGGGACCTTGAGAAGGGACAGCTACTGACTGTCCCCAAAGAGGAAATGTTAATCTGCAGCAAGACAATAGGATTGAAAGCTGGCTTTGAGGAGAGAGAACACTATACTCCAAAATGGGGAAGAAAGGAAGGAAACTGCTAGTGAAGTGCGTAACTACTCAGAGTTAGGCCCTTTTCTCAAAGGTTTGGAACTCTGAAATATTTGGCACTTGATGAATTAAGGAATCAGGTTCAGCACATGTTTTTTTCATATCAATGAAATCAAATAAAAGAGAAAAATCCAACATTAGAAACTGTTCATGGAAAACGAATATAGAACTACATATATGAGGTGTGATCCACAAATACAGTGAATGCTGCTGCTGAGTGCCATTCAATGAAAAGACAGGGAGCTTCAATATTGGAAATTGTGCTTCAAACCTCGGTAACAGTGTGTGACAAGTTTCAGCTTGTATGGTGCAGTCAGTCAGTGTGAGCTATAGTTGGGAAAAGGTGTTTCAAACTGTGATATAAATCACCCTCCATCATGACAATGCTCCATGTTACACATTGCTTCTGATATACCGCAATTTATGTCAAACAAAAACATTACGGTGTGTCCTCACCCACCTTATTCACCAGATTTGGCACCATGTGACTTCTGGCTGTTCCCCAAAGTCAAAATGGCCATGACAGGAAAACATTTGGAATCGGTTCAAGACATGGAGGCAGCCACAATAGAGCAACAAAAGACACTAATGAAATAGGACTTCCAGAAACACCTCTGAAAGTGGCAAGAATGATGGGATAATTGTGCTGAAAGTATTTTGACGGGGCTTAATGGCAATGTGTCTTCTACTGTAATAATTTTTTTTGAGGGCAGTGTCACTGGCCCTCATATGTGGGACCTGAACCGGGGACGCTGGCTTCCCAAGCCAGCACTCAACCACTGTGCCACTCGGCCGGCTCTGTAATAACTTTTTTTTGAAGGCAGTGTCACTGGACCTCATCTGTGTGACCCGAACTGGGGCCGCTGGCTTTCCATACCAGCGCTTAACCACCACGCCACTCGGCCGGCCCTGTAATATTTTTTTAAAATTTAAGCATGCACCATACTTTTTTATTTTAAAATTTTATTAGGGAATTGGGGGGAGGGGACCAGCATAGAGGAATTGGGGAAGGTGAACAGATAAGTGCTGTCCTTTTGATCTTCAGTCTACTTGTGGAGGACGTCGTTTCACTGGTCCATGTTGTTATCATTGCACACTTCCCAGTTGAGGCAGTCACTCACTGGCCACTGGATGGCTGCTCATGGTGGCTCTTGGCAGCTCACTCTGGCTGCCAGACACTCACACTGGCTGCTGGCCACTTACTGTAGCCTATGGCAGCCCACTGCAGCAGAGGCTTCAGCCCACACTGTTGCCAGCCATCTTAGCTATGCAACCAGGTGGAGCTGTTGCTCACTATCTTAGCTGTAGAAAGCAGTGCCACTGGCCCTGCGAACTGGGGCCCCACTGCATCCCAAGCCAGCTCCTCACCAACGTGCCACTTGGCCGCTGTGATAAATTTTTTTAAGACATGGGCCATAATCTAATTTTAAGAGACGTGTCCAATAATAACATCATTTAGAAGACAATAGGTGTAATTTAATTCTACATTTCAGCATTTTATTTATCTAAAACAAATTGGTTGCTATGAAATATTGACTATTTTATTAACTCAGAGCATCTAGGAAAGCACTTATGATTAGGTTAATTTATGTTACATTTCCCCCCTACTTGAAAAGATTAATCAACCATTTTATCGTCTAATTTAGGTGCCTAATTAAAAACAGTTCAACACATGATACACTGTCTTGCTAATAAATCTTGACAGCTTTGTAATATGGCAGTGTGTATTTCAAATTTTTGCATATAAATGTAGATTTTTGAACTTCACCTAGAGCTTGAAGTGAGTTCCATACTTGGTTAAACTCCAGGACTGAAAAAGTGCAATTACTTCAAAACGGATTACCCATAGTCAGATCTTATCTCAAATTTCCATCAGTGAAAACAGAAACAGTCTTTGCCATGAAGTTTTTAAAAATAGACTAGGAACATTGGGGAGAGGTTAGTTTTCTCAGCATTTATGAATTTAAATGTGTAGGAAAAGTTGCTATTTGAGCTTCAGTTTTTGAAAGATTTTTCTGAAGTGACTGGTTTTAGAATCTAATTCTAAAGAAATCTACTCAAAGTGTTAATTACAATTGTCTTCTGATTAATAAGTACATGTTGGGCTGGCTGAGTGGCGTGGCGTTTAAGAGTTGGCTTGGGATGCCAGTGGCCCCTGTTTGGGTCCCACATATGAGGGCCAGTGACACTGCCCTCAAAATAAATAAATAAATAAATAAGTACATGTTTTCAGTCTTTACTTGGGGCACTGCACTTCTTTTCAATGTATACATTTCTTCTAAGAAGTTTTGAAACACCCCTTTTAACCATATGTCCCCCGCATACCTCCCAGCTTTCAAAAGCGGGAATGGAAGGGAATAAACCCATTCTCAGTACATTCACAGGACATTCCCCATGTTTCTCAGACTTTATGCTTTGAGTCTAACTGTCCAGTGCAGGCAGAGAAACCGAGATGCCATAATATGAAATTATTCTTACTTTAGTCATAAACCAACTTTAGACATAGCAGCCAGCCTGTTCTGGAGCTGCTATTCTTTTTTTTTAAATTAATTTATTTATTTTTAATTAGTTTCAGGTGTACAACACAGTGCAATAGTTATACATTTTATACCTCAAAGTGACAACCCCCACCCCCAATTCACCACCCCACTCCTCCCCCCATATCATATATATCTATTACTCTTCCCCTGACTCTCTTCCACAGTATAATCCACATCCCGTGACTATCTATATATATATTCAATTAGAGTTGGTATACAACCTCCGCTTCAGGTATACAGTGCAGTGATCAAACCTCTACTCCATCCATGAAATGGTCTCCCTAACAAGACCTATGACCATCTGACACCCCACAAAATATTTACAACATTATTAATTATATTCCCCAAACTGTTTTTCATATCCCAGTGGCAATATTATAGTTGCCTATTTTTGCTGTCTAATCCCTTCCCCTTCTCCCTCATCCCCATCCCCCTCCCAATTAGCAACCCTGATTTTTCCTCTATATCTATGAGACAATCTATGTTTACTTTGCTCATTCATACAGATTTTCAGATTCCACATATGAGTGAGATCATATGGTATTTGTCTTTCTCTGACTGACTTATTTCACTTAACATAATAGTCTCTAGGTCCATCCATATCATTGCAAATGGTACGATTTCATTCTTCTTTATAGCGGAGTAATACTCCACTGTGTAAATGTACCACAGTTTCTTAATCCAGTCATCTACCGATGGGCATTTCAGTTGTTTCCATGTCTTAGCTACTGTAAATAGTGCTGCTATGAACATAGAGGTGCATAAATTTTTTTGAATAAGTGTCTTGGGTTTTTCAGGATAAATACCTAGGAGTGGAATTGCTGGGTCAAAAGGTAGCTCTATTTCCATTTCTTTGAGATACCTCCATACTGACTTCCATAGTGGCTGCACCAATCTGCAATCCCACCAACAGTGCAGCAAGGTCCCCTTTTCCCCACAGCCCCACAACACTTGTTGTTTGTTGATTTATTGATGATAGCCATTCTGACTGGAGTGAGGTGGTATCTCATTGTGGTTTTTATTTGCATTTCCCTAATGACCAGTGAGGTTGAACATTTTTTCATATGCCTGTTGGCCATCTGTATGTCCTCTTTAGAGAAATGTCTCTTCATATCTTCTGCCCATTTTTTAATTGGGTTGTTTGTTTTTTTGGTGTTGAGTTTCATGAGTGTTTTATAAATTTTGTATATTAGCCACTTATCAGATATATCGTTGGCAAATATATTCTCCCCATCAGGAGGCTTCCTTTTTGTTTTATTAATGGTTTCCTTTGTTGTGAAAAAAACTTTTAAGTCTGATATAACCCCATATGTTCATTTTTTCTTTTACTTCCCTTGCCCATAGGAATGTATCAGTAAAAATATTGCTCTGGGTAATGTCTGCAAATGTACTCCCTATATTTTCTTTTAGGAGTTTTATGGTTTCAGGTCTTACATTTAAGTCTTTAATCCATTTTGAATTTGTTCTTGTATAAGGCGTAAGGAGGTGGTCCAGTTTCATTTTTTTGCATGTGTCAGTCCAATTTTCCCAGCACCATTTATTGAATAGACTATCTTTGCTCCAGTGTAAATTCTTGCTTCCCTTGTCATAGATTAACTGTCCATAAATGACTGAATTTATTTCTGGGCTCTCTGTTCTGTTCCACTGATCGATGTGCCTGTTTTATGCCAATACCAAACTGTCTTGATTACTATAGCCTTGTAGTAGCTTTTGATGTCTGGTAGCGTGATCCCCCCAACTTTGTTCTTATTTCTGAGGACTGCCAAGACTATTTGGGGTCTTTTATGATTCCATATAAATTTTAGGATTATATTTTCTATTTCTGTGAAAAATGCCCTTGGTAGTTTGATAGGAATTGCATTGAATCTATATATTGCTTTAGGCAGTATGGACATTTTAACTATATTAATTCTTCCTATCCATGAGCATGGTAGATGCTTCCATTTATTTGTATCTTCTATGATTTCTTTCTTCAGTGTCTTATAATTTTATGAGTACAGATCTTTCACTTCTTTCGTTAAATTTATTCCTAGGTATTTTATAGTTCTTGACGCAATTGTAAATGGGACAGTTTTCTTAATTTCTCTTTCCGTTAGTTTATTATTGGTATATGCAAATGCCACCGATTTCTGAACATTGGTTTAATATCCTGCTACTTTACTGAATTCGTCTATCAGTTCCAATAGTTTTTTGATGAAGTCTTTGGGGTTCCCTATATACAGTACCATGTCATCTGCATATAATGACAATTTTACTTCTTTCTTGCTAATCTGGATGCCTTTTATTTCTTTTTGTTGTCTGAGTGCTGTGGCTAGAACTTCCAGCACTATGTTGAATAAAAGAGGAGAAAGTGGACAGCCTTGTCTTGTTCCTGATCTTAAGGGGAATGGTTTTAGCTTTTCCCCATTGAGTGTGATGTTAGCTGTAGGTTTATTATATATGGCTTTTATTATGTTGTGATATGATCCCTGTATTCCCACTTTGCTAAGGGTTTTTAACATAAATGGCTGTTGTATTTTGTCAAATGTGGAGCTGCTATTCTTTTAAAGTGAGTGACAATGTGAGCAATCCCCACTGAGGTCACTAGAGATACATCAGAAAACTCAAACTCTTTTAAAGAAATCCCAATTTTGAACTCATGATAGATGACCAACATCAAGTTTTTGGTCACTTAAGCAATGAAGCATGGCAGGGTGACCTTTTGTGCAGGACTGCCTGGGATGGTATATTTTTAGAGCTTTGCCACTTTTTAGCTGAGGGACCTTGGGGAAGTTGCTTAACTTTTCTGTGCCTGTGTTTTAGTACCTACTACTACACAGGATTTTAATGAGGATTAAATTTGCTAATTCTGTAAACTTTAAACAGTGCCTGGCACATTGGGAAAACAGTCAATAAATATTGGCTACCAATTTTATTAACACACACTACACTACACTACAGTTGTTTAAAAAATGTGACCACAGCATTAAAGTGTCAGCTTATTTTGTACAACCAAAAATGGAAAGAAGAGTCAAGGCAAGGAAGGAGTTTCTGCCATTGTAAAGTCTATGGCATATACATAAATATTAACAGTCACATTATTTGGCTAAAATTTGCAAACTGAGGTCATTAAAATTTGTGAAAATCTACCAAGTTTATGCCAAACCGAAAAGGGAAACTTATTAAAGAACATATCAATTTAATTGAAGCTTCAGTCCATATTCAGAGCCTAAATGTACAGGGTGTGTGCTTTCCCCAAGCTGGCCTGGGTGAGGTTCCCCAGAACCACAGGCCCAGATTTCTGCAACACCATCATGACCTGGAATAGAAAGTAAAGGCCAGTTTCACCCAAAATCCTGATAAGTCACTCCTTCGGGTA
This sequence comes from Aselliscus stoliczkanus, assembly GCA_033961575.1. Classification (NCBI taxonomy): domain Eukaryota; kingdom Metazoa; phylum Chordata; class Mammalia; order Chiroptera; family Hipposideridae; genus Aselliscus; species Aselliscus stoliczkanus. The sequence goes on along the minus strand of CM066740.1, from coordinate 61,234,213 downwards.
CTCACCAGCACCTGACAAGTGTGGGAGGCCTGGTTCAAGAAAAATCGCTGGATAAGACACAGGAAAAGTAAACCCACAAGAATCTTAATCCCAGACTAAAACATACTCTGGTTCCAGAGCAGATGGGCCTCGTGTACCAACACGTTTGATTTTTGCACAGATAAGGCAGTGGAAACGCTCTGCTCTCTGGCCAGTGGCGAGGTCAGCTCTGAGTCGCCACCATGGTGGGCTCCATTTTCACCAGGATCCCTCCTCTTCTGGCTAAGAGTGACCATGGGAGGAACTACAATCAATTTCCTCGACTTCATATAAATCCGCCCAGTCTGGGTAGGCCTGTGTACCAACCTATTAAAACACATTAATGACTCACACAGATGCAGCCAAGATCTCCTTCTCCAAGGGATTACAATGCTGGCCCTCGGGTTCAACCATCCGTGCCTATGAATTAATGTCTTGGGAATGTATAAGTGCTTTCAAAATGTCTCCCCCTCTCCTATTTTCTCATTATGCGTACTTGTTTTAACCACGTGTCTGAACTCCAATTCTCTCAGTTTAACTACTGTTTTTGCTCATCTCCAATCTGCTGCCCTCCCAAAAGGGCGTCATGGGAGATACAACAGTCATGCAACTCTGGCGGGCAGCAGGGCTTGGCCCAGCAGAGGAGAAGAGTGCTTCCTGGGATGGGAACTTAGTAAAAACTTGCTGAGTCAGGCATCTCCTCCAGTTGTGGTTGTTTATAGTTAAAACATCTTCCTTCAAAATAATTCTAAGTCCAAGGGCCAGCTGAGTGGTTTGTTGGTTAGGAGTTGACTTGGGACACCAGCTCTGAGCAGCAGGGCCCCGTTTCAGTTCCCATATGCGGGCCAGTTATGCTGCACCCTCTACATCTAAGATGGTGAACAACAGCTGCATTTGAAGCTGGGCTGTCTTGAGTTGTGGCGAAGTTGTAGGCTGCAGTGGGGCTGTCTGGCAGCCAGCGAGGGCTTCTGTGAGCCACTGTCCAATGGCCGGTGCAGTGACTGCATCAGCCGGGAAGAACGCAATGATCACAATGCCAACATGGACCAGTGAAGCTACGTCCTCCACAACTAGACTGAAGAACCAAAGCATAGCAACTTCTGTGAGCCCCTTCCCTGATTCCCCAACCTAATTGTCCTCCCCAAATTCACCAATAAAATCTTTAAAAAAAATAATAATAATAACTATTATTATTATTATTATTCTAAGTCCATACATTTGCTCAGACATCCAGGTATTCTTCACTATTTAAAAATTTTTTTAAGTAAGCAAAGGGCATTCAACATGGACATTTTTTTCCTTTAAAAAATCCACTAACCCCTTGGCCATGCCCAGCGCTGCTGGAACTATAGGAGAGCGTGGAGTCTGGAGAGAGTTGTGGTGCCAGTGGTTTGCTCCTTCCATTCCCAAGGGGTAACTGCTGTGGGCCCTGGGTCTCTTGGCCCCCCTGGCTCTTCAATTTAGGGAGATGGCTTGAGAGGTTGAGGTACTCCCCACCTCCTGCGACCTGGCCCAGTCCCAGTGGTCCCCAAGTCCAGTGGCCCTACTAACGATGCTGCCCACCCATCCTCCCCACACCCCGGACACAACTTGAAATACACAACTCCTTCAGTGCATGGTATATGCGTAGCATCTCCTCACACCTTTGCACCTGCTTGGCCGACTCCTGCATCAGTGTGTTCTGGTCCCCACCCAAGTACAGGCAGCCAGTAGCTCTGAGAAGATGAATTCCTTGGTCTGTGTATGAGTGTGCAAAAAAGGAGGGGGCTGGGACCTGTACCACTCTGCCCTTCCTGACCAGCCCTGCTAGAAATGTGGGCTGGACTGTAAGCTCTGGGAAAGGGGCTCTGCCTAGACTCAGACATCTCCCCTGCCTCCACTCCACCTCCCACTCGTGACTCCTGTCCTTTTCACAGTGAGGAAAATTGACCTGTTTAAGGTCACAGATCTGGGAGGACAGCTCAGGGCCTGTCATACAACTAGGATACCTCTATTACTCAGCTTTTTTCAGCCTCAGATTCCTCATCTGTAAATGGGGTTATTGCACCTTCTCAAGGACTTGCATGCTGCACTGGACCAAAATAAGGAAGGAAGATGATGGTTTAAATTCTTCTGAGCGGTTGAGTAACAGGTGTAAATGTGTGCTTGCATTGGCAGAGATGTGAGTCTCTGCTTGTAGGGGGAGAGTTAACATTCTCCTTCAAATCCCCAGGTGTTACCTGGCCTAGACTCTGGGACCTTCATGGAGAGATGCTGAGGTTTTTACACCATAGGTCTGTGTCTTATTTGTTATTCAAATGTATGTTTTGCACCTCCTTTGTGCCACACACTGTGTGGCTATGTACTTTATATTCATTTAATCTTCAACTCTATTATCCATATGTTACAAATAAAGAAACAGGTTCAGAGAGGGTAATGCATTTGCTCAAAGTCATACAGAGAATTTATGGCAAAGCCAGGATTCTAACCATTGGTGGTAGTGGTTCTGTGGAGTATACATTTCAAAATGTCTGGGAGGGAGTTCTCAAAGGACACAGATTCCTAGCTTTTTCTGAAAACATTTAAGCATGTTTGAAACAACTTGTGTAGGTGAATCTATAAAATAATATATAAAACTCACATTATATTTCTATTGAATGGCTCTGGTATGGACCTATGCCTCCCTTCCTAAACCTGGTCCCACAGAACTGGCCAGTGTCTCCCCCAGGCCAGCCTTGCTGCCTTCCTCCCCACTCTCACATGAGCACCCCCCAATGGTGGTGCACCTACATTGTTAATCATGAGGTGCATGATGGGTTTAGGCATGATGTCCTGCATGGTCTTGTAGACAATGTCCATGAGTCCACCAGGTTTCCGATGGTCTTCACCTGCCACTCCAGCTGTGGGTCCATGGACTGCATGAAGCTGAGCCTTTCTCTTCAGTCTCTCTGGCCTGCCATGGAGAACAGAGGGAATCAGGGAGGCTGGGCCCTTGAAGCCAGGTTCCAGGCATCCCAAGGGTCTCAGCCCCTCCCCTCCAAAAGTGCCTGGAATGCTGAGGCACAGACAGAAGCAACTGGCCCAAACACACAGACACCAGCCTTCCTTTATGCTCTGGGTCTTTGCCCCCAGACTCTCAAGACCCCAGGCCCTCATTCAGTGTTATCTTAGCTCTGACTCTAGTGCCTAGAATTTGCCTCATTTTTCCAGTCTGTAAATTAGGAAAGGACATCTCCAAGGTCTCTTGCTGATTCTAAAGACCTGGCTAGAGCTGATGACATGCTGGAGACATGTAGTAGAAGGGGAAGGAAGGGCACACGCACTTTCTCCTTGTGCTGGGAGGCCCACACCAAAGGCACAGAGGTCACCACAGTCTTGTCACTGCTGCCACCAGTGAGCACAGCTGAAGCAGATACACAGAGAAAGGGAGAGATTGAGTGAACCCAGGGCACTGCACCCCAACTCTAAGTGAAAGGGGAGAAAAGAGAAGGCAGTCAGGAGAAATCACCACCATATGAAGGGGATGCAGAAAATGCCATGTGTTGCAGAGAAGGGGACACATAAATCTGTCATTGAATAAGGATGGGAGGAAGATTTAACTCTGATCCCTCCCCAAAGTAGGTAGAGAAAGGGTCCCTCCTATTTCTAAGACTAGGAAGGGCTTAGAGGCCTCCCTCTTCTCCGCCTGGAGTGGCTTTCTGCTCGCTCACATCCAGGGCAGCGGCTGGTAGGTACAGCACAGGCACCGGTTGGATCGCCTTGCTGTGTGTGTGTGTGTGTGTATGTGTGTGTGTGTGTGTGTGTGTGTGTGTGTGTGTGTGTGTGGTGGGGACTACCTTCCGGGGCATGGATTCCCAAGCGGGACCGCACCATTGGGAGGATGGAAGGCCCTTCCACAGCGAGGTGGCGCGGGGTCCCAAGCAGCGGGGCCCGGCAGTGGTGAGGCTCTTGGTGTGGTCGAAGCCGGCCACCCTCATGTGTGGTGGTGGGTTCCCACCCGTTTTCGCGATCGCCCGTGTCCTGGGCCCATCCCCGAGGTCCTCCGCGGCACGCTCACACTCCCTGGCTCCTCTGACCTGACTCGCTTGCGCCTGTCTTCGCGTCTGCCCAGGAGCCGGCATCTCTACTCGCGGGTGTCCACATCCGTTCACCGGGTGCAGCGCCCTTGGGTGTCCCCGACGACGCGACGCGGGGAGCGCCTGAGGTATGCGGGCCGCACTGGAAAGCGAGGGTCCGGTGGCGGCGGCGCCGGTCTGAGTCCCTCCCTCCCCTACATGAGGTACAGTGTTGGCCCGGAAGAAAAGCCAGTTGGCGTCCTGGGTTACCGCGGGGCTGCCCTCCTGTCCAGAGGGACCCCGGCGGTTAGACCCGGTGTGCTGCCCTGGGGGCTGACTCGTGTCCGAGGCCCTATCCTCACCCTGAAACCCTTTGCGATAACCTCGTTGTCTGCCCCCGGTGCAATGCCGAGCTAGGGGAGGCTCCTTTCATCCCCTCCGTCCAAGTTGCTGACCTGGGGCTGCGCCCTGTGGTTCATAGCGCCCACCGGCCTGACGGGGCCCCCTCTTCGTGTCCACTACTGCCGCCCGCCACACTCCAGTGTTCTGTGAGGGCGAGGGATGGCCCCACTCCCCCACCGTGTGGCTCCGCAAAGTTCTTTCTGCATCAGTTGAGATAATCATGTAGTATTTTTGTTTGTTTGTTTTTGTTTTTGTTTTTTACCTGAGCCATCCTGCCACCTGTAGGCAGCTCAGAGGCAGCTCAACTCGGGCTGGGCATCGAACTGCTATTGCTCAGAGCTCAGCTTGCACTCTTGAGTGAGCTCTTAACCAACTGCGCCACTCGGCTGGCCCAATCATGTAGGTTTTTTAACATTTTGTTAATGTGGCATATTATGTTGATTGAGTTTTGAGTATCAGCCTATTCTTGCATTCCAGGAATAAATTCCACTAGGTTATGGTATGAAATTGTTTTAATATGCTACTCAATTCTGTTTGCTAGTATTTTGTTGAGGACTTTTGCATCAATATTCACAAGGGATGTTGGCCTACAGGTTGCTTTTTTCATTTAAAAATCTCCATTGGGCCGGCTGAGTGGCGCAGTGGTTAGGAGCTGGCTTGGGACGCCAGCGGCCCAGGTGCGGATCCCACACATGAGTGCCAGTGACACTGCCCTCTTAAAAAAAAACTCCATTAAAGTATAGTTGGCATATAATATTAGTTTCAAGTGTAAAAGTGGTTTGACATTTATATACCTTATAATATGATCATCTCAATTAGCCGAGTAACCAGAAGAGCTAAAAACTTCCGTTATAAAATAAAAAAGCCACAAGGATATAGTGTACAGCAGAGGGAATGTGTCAATAATATAGTTTTCTTGCAGTGTTTTTTTTTTCTGGCTTTAGTATCACGGTAATACTGGTCTCATAAAATTATTTAGGAAGTATTTCCTTTCAATATTTTAGAAAAGCTTGAGAAGGTTTGATATCAGTTCTTTCTTCTTTAAATGTTTGATAGACTTCCCCAATGAAGTCTTCATGTCCAGGGCTTTTTGTTGTTTGAAGATTTTGATTACTGATTCAATATCCTTACTAGTTATTTGTGTATTCATATTTCTATTTTTCATGATATGTCTTGATAAGTTTGTGTTTCTAGGAATTTGTTCATCTAGGTTATCCAATTTCTTGGCATACAACTGTTTATAGTATCTCTTTTAATACTTTTCATTTCTATAGAGTTAACTCTATTGTCCCTACTTTTATTTATGATTTTAGTAATTTCAGTCTTCTCTCTTTTTTGCTTAGTCCATTGAGCTATATAGTTTGGTCAATTTTGTTGAGCTTTTCAATGAACCAAATTTTGGTTTCATTTATTTTTATCCATTGTTTTTTTTCTATTCTGTATTATTTTCTTCCTTTTGGTGGCATTTCTTTTAGTTCTTTTTCTAGTTCTTTAAGTTATAAAGTTTGAGTCTTTTCTTATTTTTCATTTCTTTGTTTGTTTGCATGTTTGTTTGTTTGCAGTATCCCCCCAGCCTGTGGCTACCTACTGCTGGCCACCTTCTCGGGAGACTAACCCTCAGCTAAGGGGCCAGAATGTCACACTCCCACCCTCACCCAGTGGGCAGCCTTCATCCAATGACTACTATAGGGTTGCAAAATGCCAGCCCCTTACCTCCACAAAGGGCACCTCTGTGATGCCAGCTTTACTGCAGAGTTCTCACTGGGATTGGGCTACAGCTGGACAACCTGAGAAGATCCCTTCCCCTGCCCTCTTCACTCCTCCTCAGTTCCACCCACACAAGGATGTCCTCAGGCCTTCCTGGGGGACAAAGCCTAAGTAATTGTGTACACTTAATGTCTGTGATGCTGATAGTATATTAAGTCTGTATCTCAATATAAAGGAAAAAATTATTTTGCACAACTATAAAGCAAGATGTGCACTCCCCCCCTGAGATTCTGGTCAACTGACAACTCCTTTCCGCAGAGAAGGGATGCATTACTTGGTGGAAAACAGGCTCAGCCACTGCAGGGCATGCCAGGGCACTCCTGTCTATGGTGGGGGTTACGGGGCCGACCTGAGGGAAGGGACATGGATTCTGGGATGAGCACCTGCCACTAGCCTGCTATGTTAGTGCAGAGAAACTAGCATTCGTCCTCCTTCATCCTAAACAATGATGATAAGAATAATTATATGACTAATCATAACATTAAAAAAAAGTCCTAGGTTCATTCTCTCCAGAAGCATGTTTTCAGAAGTCTGGCAAAGAATAATATTCCCGGGCTGGCCTAGTGGTGCATTGGTTAAGAGCTGGTTTTGGGATGCCAGCGGCCCCAGTTCAGATCCCACATATGATGGCCAGTGACACTGCCCTCCATGGCTAACAAGAGCTCCACCTGGAGCTGGGCTGTGTGAGCCCCAGCAACAGTGTAGGCTGCAGCCCCTGCTGCAGTGGGCTGCCACAGGCTACAGTGAGTGGCCGGCAGCCAGTGTGAGTAGCTGGCAGCCAGAGTGAGCTGCCAAGAGCAGCCGTGAATGGCCGTCCAGAGGCCAGCGACCAATCTGCCTCACCCGGGAAGAGCGCATTGACGATACCAACATGGGCCAGTGAAGCAACATCCTCCGCAACTAGATTGAAGAACAAAAAGACGGCGACTTGTCTGTTCCCCATCCCCGATTCCCCAACACTGTTCCCCTCCCCCAATTACCCAATAAAACAATCTAAAAAAAAAAAGAATAATCTTCCCAGCCTTCTATATACACATGCGGCCACACAGCTGTTCTGTATCCATTTCCCAGGGTGCTGCTGTGAACAAATACACCCTGTTTATTTTCTACAATGGAAAACACCCTGAGGTAGTGAGTATCTTACGAGCATGCCACACCCTAAGTCAAGTGTGACAAAGTGAAGCTCATGTCAGAGAAGAAACATTGTGTCTGTACCTATGTTTTCCCAGGAAGAGCTGTAAGGCCGCACACCATCGTACGCTCGCGGAGACTGAGCCATGGTGAGCAGGGCGGCCCCCCCAGGCTGCAGACTACAAAGCCTGCCTTCACCTGCCCACCTTCCGCAGCTGCTCCAACCTACCAGGAGTACGTGCCACCACAGCCGGCTGGCTGTATGCCTGCCCGCAGAGAGCCCAGACACCATGGACACGCAGGCCACTCTTACTTTCCTGCTTGCGCCTCCGAGGGACACCTTGGGCTTCGTTTTGAAATCCCCTTCAAAAAATATAACTATTGCATAGTTTTGTACATCTGTAACTATTAATAATAATAATAATAATAATAATCCAAATATCTTTATAGCTTATCCCATCTGGGAGGTGCCCCAGATCCTGAGAGCAGCAGGGCAGGGGGGTGGGCGAAGAGAGGAAGGGCTTCCTGAGGGGGGAAGAAGAGGCCGCACCTGAAAGCAACCTAGAGACCACCCTGAGGGCTCTGCTCTCCCCCTGCCCTCGGGTGGTGGGGTGGCAACACTGGGGGTGGCTCCTCCTCACCTCTCCCCTCATCCATGCCTCCCCACTGCTTTGGCAGAGGCTGAGGGCACCACAGGGAAGCCAACCTCGAACTTGCACCTTGTTTTTTTAATGAAAGCGTTTATAGCTACAGATTTCTCCCTAGCACTATTTTCAGTGTCCCACAAGTCATTTTTGCTTCATTACTCCTACTTTCCCTTGTGATTTCATTTTTGATCTATTAGTTGGTTAAATTGTTTAAAAGTGTATTACATAATTTCCACAATTTTGTAAATATTCCTTTTCTTAAACACTTTTTAAAAGAAAATTTCTACTTCATTTCACTGTGGACAAAAAAGATACTTCGTATCATAGTTATATTTTAAAATCTATTGAGACTTACTTTGTGGTCTAATATGGTTTATAATACTTACAAATACAGCATGTAATATTTATGTGTTATAATCTTACTTAGTAAATACCCATTAGCAGTTCTCTGAGAAATAAAAAACTATTTTGAATCCTTGTCTCTCCTTGTGTTGCCACATTCCCTCCCTAGAAAAAAGATCTCTGGTTTCTCAGGTGGGTTTATTTTTGCAAATATAGCAAGATGAGTTTCTGAGTATTTAATGTGGCAGAATAACACTGAGAAATGTTTTCCCATGTTTTCTTGGCTGTGGGACATCTGGAAGGAATGAAAATGATGCATTTGGCTTGTCTTTGGAGGATTTTTTTTTACATTTGTTATTAGAAGTTTTGGGTGACTATAATCAGTATACTGTATTATTCAAAATTCCTTAACCCAAGAAGTTCATCATAAGATGCCTTCTAATGTGGTTGTTGAATTAGTCTGTGAATTAATTGATTCTTTTTGTAATACAACACAGTTTAGAAAGACATCTGAGAAGTGTGGATGACAGAAGATACCCATGAAATTACAAAAAAGTGAACTGATGCAATCCACAAAGGTAGAAGATACAGTTTGTGAGCCCATGACACAACTTTAGTTGATGTGTTAAAGTTATTTGTTTATAGGGCCAGCCGAGTGGCGCGGTGATTGAGTGCTGGCTTGGGAGGCCAGTGGCCCAGTTTGAGTCCCACATATGAGGGCGAGTGACACTGCCCTCAAAAACAAAACAAAAAACAAAACAAAAAAAAACAAAAAAAACAAAGTTATTTGTTTATATACCTGTCATTATGTTGAGTCTATAATCTCCTCAAGTGCATAAACTTTATCTTACTCATCTCTGTATGTGTCTAGCAAACAGTAAATATGAACTTTATGTCTCAGTAAATAAAGGAGTAAAGGGATAGATGTTTAATATATAGTATAAATACACAGAATGACTTACTTAGAGCAACTAAACATAGCGAAACATATTTTGAGTAAGACAATTAGGCCATGAAACAGTGATGGTCTTTTTAAGTGATTTTGGGGACTAAAATTCAAAAAAAGTAGTTGTTGATATACTTTCTGTAAATTGCTACAGGTCACTATAAATTGCTGTATTACATGCACATAACACAAAGAGCAGTGATTTGAAAATAGGACCACTTATTTGAGTGTTGCACATGGAACAATCACTCTAACGTGTCCGTCACTTAACATGGAGCCACTGTAACTGTTTATGTCTTCATGTAATCTTTATTTAAAACTGTCACTGTCTCCTAAATGTATGGTCTAAGTGCTTCTTTAGATTCAACTTTTCAAGGCATAGAAAGGAAAATATTTTCACTGAAAAATAAGAAATTTGTTACCCACTTGCTGAAGTTTTATGGAGAGAATGTATAAAGTGGCCACATTCCTGCCAATGATGGTAAAGACCAGAGATAAGATTTAATTGGGTACCATGTATCTATAAAGGCCATTCTTGAAAACTTGGAGTACACTGAATGAGAGAGTTACAGAGTTGTATTGCCATGCATGCCTAGAAACACTGTGTGAATAGAAAACATGTTTGTGTGATGAGAAATTAACATTAAAAACTGCCTTTTGGGCCGGCCGAGTGGCGCGGTGGTTAAGGGCTGGCTTGGGAAGCCAGCGGCCCCGGTTCGGATCACACATGTGAGGGCCAGTGACACTGCCCTCAAAAAAAAAAACACAACAAAAAAAATTGCCTTTTAAAAAGTTCCATTTTTTTGGAAGTTTGGAAAATGAGGTAGTTTTGATACCTGAATATAACTGTAAAATTTAAGTTGGTTTAAAAGTATTATTCCACAACATTAAATCAATAAATAGAACAATTCTCTCTCCTTTTTAATTCTTTCAATTCCCTGGACCTGTGTGCAAATAATTTGTTTTTGGTACTCTGGGCTCCTACCTCCCGGGGACACAAATGAAGTCTGTGTGCCTTCTACAAGCAAACGGGTTGTTCTGGGCCAGTGTCTGAGAGGTGAAGGCCTGATGCCCAAGGCAGGAGCCTGGAGCAAGTGGAAGAGCTTCTTGCCATTGTGGGAGGACAGCAGCTGTCGACCCCGTGAACCTTCTCTTCCACTGGCTTCGGGTTCTGCAGCTATGCAGTGGGCCCTCAGTGATGTGGAATTGGTTGCTTTCCCTGACCTAGCATCTGTTTTTGGACCCAACTCCAGCACCTCAGCTTCACTGTAGGAATTCATTCCACCTGCTTCATTCCGAACAGTTCCAGAGGGCTGACCCCATGCCAACCACCAGTTCCATCTTCTGGGTGCAACGAGAAGAGAACCAGCATGGGAAAAGGTCCCAGAACCCCAAAACAATGAGAGGAAATCCAGCAGGGGGAAAAGATCCTATATGGTTAATTGATCTGTTTGTATTTTCACTATGTTAGCGTTCATTTTACTAATGTGAATTTTCACAAGTAAATCAACCATTTCCTCTAGGTCTCCAGTTTAGTGCAGTGTGTTTCTCTTATTTTACCTTTTTTTAATTTTTTTTTAGGGCAGTGTCACTGGCCCTCATATGTGGGATCTGAACCCGGGCCACTGGCGTCCCAAGCCAGCTCCTAACCACCGCACCACTCAGCTGGCCCTCTCTTATTTTACTTTTAATTTATACTTTCTTTCCAAAATTTTTACAATTAATGAACAAATACTGATGCATTATTATTCACCAAAGTCTGTATTTTATTTAGGTTCCCTATCTGTTAAAGCCCACACTGGTAACCCAGCCAGACAAGTTAATGCTGACAGCTGGGGTACCTGCGACCATACTGGGATGGTATGATAGGAAATTAGATCTGGAGAAAAAATGGGCTGATAAAATCTTGACACTGTGCTGATCAGAGACTTTATTCTCTAGTCTCAGGTGAAGCTATTGGTAGTTCTGTGCACAGGAAGGGACAGTATCCCTCATTTAGAAAGATCAAGCTGGTCATTGTGGAGTTTTTCACTGGATGCAAGAGAGGGACGGGAAGCAGGGAGACCAGTGAGAAGACTGGTGAGAAGTGCTGCTGGCCTGAGCTGAAGCAGGGACCAAGAAATTGGAGAGGGGCATAGCTGTGGAGACCAGAGAGGGGCTGTGGTGAATACTGTCCTGAGGACAAAGCTGATACAGATGCCAGAGTTACTACTTAGGGAAACTTCGGCTGTGTGGACAGTGACAGGAGAGCTCATTCTGCTACACAGACACAATTTGCTAAACTCTTGATTCTTCCAGCCCAGAAAAGGTAGAAAAAAGGCTAAAGACGTGAAGCAGGAGTAAGTGCCCATCACATGTTGACCAGGAGCTGACCTGCGTCACCTCACTGACCCCTCACAGCCACCCCGAGAGGGAGAAGTTATCCCCATCTGACAGGCCAGGAGACTGACTTTCCAGTTCTTTTCCTGAAGTCACACAGCTATTAGGCTGTGGAGACAGAAGTCAGCTCTGCGCCTGTCTGGGTCTTAGGCATGTCCCCATAAGGAAACTGCCACCCCAGACTCCATTCTGAGCGGCCAGGAAACTCTTGTAAGTTGAGACCTCATAGGAAGGGAACGTGGATAGAAGCAAACCCATGCTCTGGGCTGAGGAAGAACAGATTTTAAAAGGCCCAAAGAAAGGTAGGGTGCAGAAGAGGGCAGTCATTTTCATAAGCATCTGGTGCTGGTTGTATCCTGAGAAGGGACAGGCTATCTCCTTCCTCACTTCCTGTCCCCATCTCCAGATGCCTACCCAAGTCCCTCTCCCAAACCTACCTGGGTGAGTGCATGGCAAGCTGGACCAAAGGGTCATGTGCAGATTTTATTCAAATAAAATAACCAAGATTCAATCCCATGCTGCAAGGACTATTTGGATTACTACTCTGTCTGTCTGGATCCTGTGTGAGCAGCTCTATTGGCCCATTTTGGCCTTGGCTGTGGACCCAGAACTGTGTTATAAATAGCCTTCTGTTTAAATACCTGTGAAATGGAGTTAATAATTATCTCTGCCTCATCTGGAAAATGGGACTAGTAGCTGGGATAGTCAGGTGGGTGCCAGGTGGCCTTAAATCCTCAGGGCCAGGCCGACATGAGTTGGTGAGTCTGTGCGGAGTGTTGGCTCTGTGGTTTTTCTCAGTCTGGGCCTTCCTACTGAGACCCTCAGTTTCATACCCTATTCAGCAGGTCCCTCTCAACTGAACCTCATTAGAAATCCAACCTGATGACATCTACATGTTGGACTTACAGAACTGTGGAGCGATACCTTCCTGCTATATAAGCCACCAATTGATAACATTTTATTACGCAAGTCTGAATAGGCTTTCTAATTATGGAAATGCAACTGAAATCCACATCACATGAAATACCCCATCACACCTACAAAAATGTTATGGTTGACACAAAAACAAAATATCAAACTCTAATGAGGATGTGATGTGGAGGTACTGGAATGCTCATACATTGCTGATGGAAATGTAAAATGGAAGAGCTACTGTGAAACATGCTTTGGCATTACTTTTGAAGTGGGACATAGATTTACCATGTGACTGTCTGTCTATCATCTATCATCTATCTATCTATCTATCTATCTATCTATCTATCTATCTATCTATCTATCATCTCCAAAAGAACTTAAAACAGGGGGTCTGAAACTTGTATACAAAAGTACAAAGCACTACAGCTCACAATAGTCAAAATGGAAATCCCAAATTCCCATTAACTGATGAATGAAAAATTAAATGTGCTATAGCCATTAAATTAAATACTTTTTGGTCATAACAATGAATGATGTATTCATACTGGCTATCACATGGATGAATCTTGCAAACATGGTAGGTGAAAGAAGCTACCCACAAATGCCCACATACTTCGTGACTCAATTCCATGACACAACTAATATTGGCAAATCCATATAAACAGAAAGCAGGTTAGTGTTAGCCATGGCCTAGGTGGAATTCAAAAATGGGAAGTGATTGCCCGATGGTAAGGGGTTTCCTTTTGATGGTTTGGAATTTGAGGGTATTCGATAGATGTGATTGATGATTGCACAATATCGTTTTTTAGATGTCTTTTATTAGGGAATTGAGGGAGGGGAACAGTGTTGGGGAATTGGGAGAGGGGACTAGCCAAGTTGTTCCTCTTCAGTCTTCATTGTGGAGGGTGCCAGTGGCCATCTGGCTTCCCTTCAGCAGCTTGTGGCCTCTAAGCTCATGGTGCTGTGTTCAATCTTAGTTGCAGGTGGGTGTAGCCACCATCCTATGCAGGAGTTGAACCCAGCAGCCTTGTTGCTAAGAATGCACGCCCATCCATTGAGCCATCCAGGCAGCAGCTCACCTCAAGGTACAGAGTTCAATCTTATTTTTTTTGAGGGCAGTGTCACTGACCCTCATATGTGGGACCCGAACCGTGGCTGCTGGCTTTCCAAGCCAGTGCTTAACCACTTGACCGGCCCCTGAGTTCAATCTTTAGTTGTGGGTGGGCATAGCCCACCATTGAACAGGCAATCTTGTTGTTACACCAGCTGAGCCATCCTGCCAACTGTTGGCATCTCAGCGACAGCTCAACTAGGGGCAGTGTCCACTGGCCATGTGGGAATCAAACCAGTGACCCTGTTGCTCAGAGCACATGCTCTAAGCCACTCTTAACCAACTGAGCCAGTCGGCCGGCCCCTGCACAATCTTGAGCAAGCTAAGTGTCTCTGCCTTCCACATTGCATTTGCTCGCATGGCAAAATGAGTTATGTGCATTTAACCAAAAGAATGTTGGAATTGTTTCAAGAAGACAGTCTAGGATAGAAAATAAGCCCTCTAATATTCTGAAAGCACTTCTCCCAAAACCCTTTTGAATACATGATTGCTTCTTCATTTGAAAGTCATTATCCACTGCATCTCGAGTTTTGGCCAAAGGGAAAAGGGCACATCTCAGATAGAAATATGGTGGTGGCTTTTGTCTAATGGAGCAGTCTGTATTTTAATAAGGAGACACAAACATTGCAAAGAAATTGTAACAGATTACATTCAATCTGAATTGAAGGGAGCAGAGACATTATACATTGGAAAGTGGTCTCTTGACACCAAATTTCTCTGGGTCAACACAGGTGCAAGCATGGACATTTTATTGTGCAAAAGAGGGCTTCATAAGCAGACAGAGCCAAGAGCTGCAGTCTTTCCAGGAAGCATGAGTGGGCTACACTGAAGAACCTTCAGACTGGGCGAGGATAGAACTTAGATTGCTATGGGCCTACTGTACTTCTCCCAATCTCTCTGCTTTAGAGTTTAGAGTTGCCTACCACAACCATATCATTTTCTGCTGATACTTTCTGGGCATTGGATTGTGTTTCTTTCATTCTCTAATTGCCATATTTCAAATTATCCCCCATTTTTGACTCTTTTAAAAGAGGGTCAGTATATTGTTCATGAGATACTATAATTTTTGGTCACTGGACATATTGTGAAGGTAAAATCTTTGATACATCTCCCAGTAATTGGTGGCAGTGAATGTCATCCCTCAGCACTGGGTAGTGTGCTTTGAGCAGTTGAATAAGTAGACCCATACAATAAACTGTGCCTTCTTCTGAGCCAAGATATAAAAAAGTGGTTCTTCCCTTTCCTAACCATTGGTACCATCTGCGATGCCTGACCTATATTGAGGTAAGTACAACTCTCTAAAATCACCCTGCTGGGAGGACACGCTAGGTTTGTCAGGGTAGAAGTTGCAGTGAACCCACCCTGACCATCAGATCCGTGAGGGCCAGACATATGTGCGACCTGCCTCTCTGTCCTCCAATATCGACATGATCTAACTCAGTACATGTGGATTAACTGACCAGAGTCCTGACCCCAGAATTTGTGATATATATATAAGTGGATATTGCTTTACATCACTAACCAAGATTCCAAGTCCCCTTCTGCTTGGTTTCCGGTGCTCATGTTCATCCCTGCTCCCTCATGCACACAACACCTCTTGGACACAGCAGCACCCGCAGACAGCATTTTGCAACATCCTTCTCTTCCAAGTAGCAGTGTGACTCTATGCAAGTCATTGTACTTGGACACAAGTGTGTATCTTTAGAGTGGGGAACCTGTTTCCACAGAGGAGAGAGAATGCACAGATGGAAGCCACAGCTTTAAATCAATGACTGTCACAGGACATGTCTCTCAAGCAGAGAGTGGAAAAAGGCATTTTTGTGGATGCAGTCACCTGCAGATGTGAGTGATGATGTCACACATGTCCAATTGTGACACATGGGGAACCTCAGCTGGGATTGGCGAGGTGGGTGCTGGCTGGGGATAAAAGCCTCAGCGCTCAGAAGACACCAGATGGTAAGTGTGTGCAGAGTGTGGGCTGTGTGGTTCTGCTCAGGCTATGCCTTCCTACTGATGCCCTCAGAGGCATATCCTTTTCAGCACGACCCCCCAACCAAACCTCCTTAGAAGTCAACATCTACATGTTTGAATTATAGAACGGTGGAGTAATACTTTTCTGCAATTTAAGCCACCAGTAGATAACATTTTGTTATGAAAGTCTGATTACATGAACACATTTCCAGTCATGATAATGCAAATAAAAAGTACAATGAGATACTACGTCACACCCACAAGGGAAGCTATGATCAACAAAAACACAAAAAGTCAAGTGTTAATGAGGCAGAGAAGTGAAGGTACTGGAATGCTCATATATCACAAGTGGAAAGGCAAAGTGGTATAGCTTACTGTGGAAAATATCTTGCTTTCTGCAGTAAGTTGAATATGTAAATAACTTGTGACCATAGATACATACCAGAGAACTGAAACACGTGTTCAGAAATGTCTACTCAAAAGTTCACAGCAGTACTATGCACTATAGTCAAAAGGTAGAAACACAAATTCCCATCAGCTGACGAATGGATGAAAAAATTTTGTATAATGACAAAATAAAACAATATTCAGTCATAAAAATGAATGAAGTACTCACACTGCCTACAACATTGTTGAATCTTGAAAACATGGTAGTGAAAGAAGTTAGCCACAAATGGTTACATATGGTGTGATTGCAATTCCAAGACACATCCAATATAGGAAAATCCATATAGACAATAAGCAGGTTAGGGTTAGCTATGGGCTAGTCTTATTGGAGAATGGGAAGTGATTCCCCAGTGGTATTGGGTTTCTTTTTGATGGTTTGAAATTAGAGTGTATTTGATAGACATGATTTATGATTACAAAATGTTGCCAGTAAGCTAAGTGTCTCTTCTTTCCATGCTGCATTTGTTCACATGGCAAAATGGGTTCTGTGTATTTAATAAAAACAGTGTTAGAATTGTTCTTAGTAGACACTCTGAGGGCCCTCTAATCTTCTGAAAGCACTTCCTCTGAGACCATTTTGACTGCATGAGATCACTTCTTCATTTGAAAGTCATTATCCACTGCACCTCAAGTTTCAGCCAAAGGGAAAAGGGCATAGAGAGAAATATGGTGATGGCTTTTGTCTAATGGAGTAGTCTGTAGTTTAATAAGGAGACACAAATTTTGAAAAGAATTTTTAACAGATTACATTCAATCTAATTGAAGGGGACAGAGAGACTTGAAAGTAGTCTCTTGACCAGTGGCAGCTCATAGCTAAAATTAGTAGGGGCGCTGTTCCAGAAAATTTTTAGCCTTTGTTTTAATATTGTGAAAAAGGAAACAAACAGGTATAAGAAAATTTATTCAGAAACTTGATAGAATCCTAAAAGAACAAAATCAAACATTTTTTACTTACTATAACCTAAATTGTTACAGTTCAAGCTTGATTCTACACTTCATCACATTCAAGAATATGGTACACGATTTTTAAGCACAACACACTCGGAGTAAAAAAAACACTACCTTCCACCAGCATGCCAAGGTCAGCACTGTGGGAGTGATAATGCTCTCTCTCCCTCGCAGCCTCGTGTGCAGCTTCCTATGTGTGCATGCACACAACAGCCAAACACCACACCGCTGGAACTGTGAAGTGCATTGTTCCATACAAAGAGTTTTGTATTTTTTCATAAACTGAGGAATAGCTACTGACATTAAGCTTAAGGATTATATATTGTACAAGTATAAAGAAAGAAAGAAAAAGTCATTATATTGAATGTTATCGATTATATCAAGTGGAAATAGGGGGTGCTGCAGTTTCACAGTGCCTATACACGAGCCACCACTGCTCTTGACCCAACCTTATCTGGGTCTACACAGGTACAAGCATGGATGATTTCTTGTGGAAAGAGGGATTAGTCAGAGGTCACAGCCAAGAGCTGCAGTCTTTTTAGGAAATATGACTGGGTGACACCGAAGAACCTTGAGTCTGGACCAGGCTGGAACTCAGATTGCTATGGGCTTACTGTATTTCTCCCTTCAGAGTTTAGCATCACCTGCCAGGGTCTTATTAGTTTCTTCTGTTCCATTGTGGGCATGTTGGTTGTGCTTCTTTCATTCTCACATTCTCATATTGCAAGAAGTATCCCCAATTTTCACTGTTTTCATTCGATATTTTAATTTGTGACTATGGAACATATTGTGCTGGCAAAATCAGTGATACATCCCCCAATAGCTGGTGGCAGTGAATGTCTTCCCCTCAGCAATAGGCATTATGCTCTGAGCAGTAGATATAGTAAGCCTGTACAACAAACTCTACCATATTCTGGCTTTACAAAAATGGCACTTCACTTTCCTAACCAATGGTACCATGTGTAAGGCCTGACCTATACTGAAGTAAGTCCACCTCTCTTAAAACACCCTGCTGGGTTGACATTCATAGGGTTCTGTGCATAGAAGTCCTGGTGAGCTCACCTTGCCCAACAGATCTGTCAGAGGTACAGACATATGAGTGACCTGCATCTGTGTCCTCAGAATCTCCATGATCCAACTCAATACACATGGATTAACTGACCAGAGTCCTGATGCTCACATATGTGAGATATATAAGTGGGTATTGTTTTACATCACTAACAAATATCCTAAGTCTCTTTCTGCTTGGTTTCTGGTGCTCACGTTCAGACCTCCTTCCTCTTGGACACACTACCCTTTGGACACAGCAGTTCCTGCAGGCAGCACTTTGTGACTTTTCATCTCTTCCAAGTGGCAATGTGACTCTAGGCAAGTCATTGTACCTGAAGACAAGTGTGTCTCTTCAGAGTGGAGTTTCCAGTTCCACAGACCAGAGAGTATGTGCAGCTAGAGGCCACAACTGGGAGGGAAAAGCTCTCATTGGATATGTCTCTCCAGCATTTAGTAGGGCAAAGCATTTCTGTGGATGAAGCCATCAGATGTGACTGGTGATGTCACAAGTGTCCCAATTTGACATGGGTGGAGCCTCAGCTGGAATTGGCCCAGTGGTTGCTGAATGGAGATTAAAGCCTCAGTGACAGACTGACACCTATGTTGAATATATGGAATGTGTGCTCTGTGGTTCTGCTCAGTGTGGGCATTTCTACTGATGCCTTGGTGCAGATCTGTTTCAACAGGTCTCTCTCAGCTGATTTTGTTAAAAATCAATGCTGACAGCTTTTCCATGTTAGACTTCCAGAACTGTGGAACAATACCTTTCTGCTATTTAAGCCACCATTCAATAAAATTTTGTTATGAAAGTCTGATTAGATTAACAATTTTCTAGTCATGGAAATGCAAATTAAAACCACAATGAGATACTATGTCACACCCATAAGGAAGTCTATGATCAACAAAAACACATAAAAAATTAAGTGTTAACATGGATGTGATGTGGTGGTACTGGAACACTCATACATCGCTGGTGGATATATATTGTATAATGATCTATCTACCTTGGAATATGTTTTGGCATTTGTCCAGTAAGTTGAAATAGACATGCCCTGTGACCATAGACCAAGAGAACTGAAACCAGGGGTTCAGAAACTTGTTCACAAATCTCAGAGCAGGAATAATATCCCTTAAAGGTTAACAACATCAACAGTTACTTTTCCAGCTCCCAGAAATCCCCATTAGGACTAGGACAGAATGTTCCTCTCCTCTTATACAAAACATTTCAGATCTTCAAGCAAGTACCAGTCATAAAATACACCAAAAGACAGATGGTAGTCTATATGTACAGTGATATAAAAATCCATGAGAGAGAAATAGATTTTTGGTTGGAGAGGTAAGATGAAGAAACTTTTATCATCAGTGACTCACAAATCAGCAACACAGAATTTCTGCAAGTAATTGAAATCCATAACCATCAGCCTTGCTCAAAATTTTTTTAGTTTTTATGACTGTGCTAGCAAAGTTCACAGAGAGAGTTTGGACAGGATTCTTAAAGATCATAGAAAGAAAGCTATTGGATAGTACAGATTCTGGTGAAACACATAGCAGCAAATGTCGTACAGAAAGCAGGTTTTCCATAAGCAGCTCACCCTCATCCTTGGGGTGCCTGGCTTGGTATTCCTCCTCTTCAGCTTCATCTTTACCACCAACAATACCACTCATGCTCTGGAATATGTTCTCCTTAGACCAAATCAAAGTATAATCAAAGGATATCCCTTGCTATTCCCAACCTAGGCAATACCAGCCAGCAAGAGGATAAAGCATTGTCAGTGAAATTCTGCAGGCCAGAAGGTAGAGGCAGGAAATATTCAAAGTGATGAAAAACAAAGCCCTACAGCCAAGATTGCTCTACTCAGCAAGGCTATCACTTAAAAATTGAAGGAGAGATAAAGAACTTCTCAGAAAAGAATAAGCTAACCGAATTCATTACCACCAAACCAGCATTGCAGAAAACGCTAAAAGGGCTTTTGTAAACAGAAGAAAGGAAAAAACAAACTAACAAAGGAAGACCAGAAATACCAATACCAAAATCGCAAAAAATATGTACCTATCAATAATCGTTTTAAATGTGAATGGGCTAAATGCTCCAATCAGAAGACATAGAGTGGCTGAGTGGATAAGAAAACGGGACCCATGCATATGCTGTTTACAAGAGACTCATCTCAGATCAAAAGACACACACAGACTGAAAATATAAATGGATGGAATAAAATATTTCATGCAAATGGAAACCAGAGCAAAGCTGGAGTAGCAATACTTATTTTGGACAAAACAGACTTTAAAATGAAGACTACAATAAAAGACAAAGAAGGGCACTACAAAATAATAAAGAGATTGGGCCGGCCGAGTGGAGCAGTGGTTAAGAGTTGGTTTGGGACACTAGTGGCCCCAGTTCAGGTCCCACATATGAAGGTCAGTGACACTTCCCGCAAAGAAAAAAAGTAGCAAAATAATAAAGAGATTGATTCAATAAGAGGACATAACCCCAGTAGATTTCTATGCACTCAACATATGAGCTCCTAAATATATAAAAGTTTATGACTGACATAAAATCAGAGAGCAGCAGTGGCACTATTGTAGCAGGGAACTTCAACATCCCATTGTCATGAATGGACAGATCATCCAGACAGAAAATCAACATGGAAACAGTGGCCTTAAATGACACTTTAGACCAATTGGATTTAATTGATACTTTTAGAGCATTTCACCCCAAAGCAACAGAATATACATTCTTCTAAAGTGCAACTGAACATTTTCCAAGATAGACCACATGATAGGCCACAAAACAAGTCTCAATAAATTTAAGATGATTGAAATCATATGAAGTGTCTTTTTGACCACAATGCTATGAAACTCAAAATCAATTATAAGGAGGAATCCGGAAAGTTTACAAATACATGGAGGCAAAATAGCATGATACTAAATAATGAGTGGGTCAAAAATGAGACCAAGGAGGAAATCAAAAGATACCTTGAGACAAACAAAAATGAAAACACCATGACCCAAAATCTGTGAGATGCAGCAAAAGCAGTCCTAAGAGAGAAGTTCATAGCAGTGCAGGCCTACCTAAAAAAGGAATAAAAATCTCAAATCAAAAGGTTTTCCATGAACCTCAGGGAACTGGAAAAGAACAGCAAAACAAGCCCAAAGGGAGTACAAGGAAGGAAATAACAAAGATCAGAGCAGAAATCAATGAAATAGAGACCAAGAAACAATATAAAAGATCAATGAGGAAAAGAGCTGTTTTTTTTTTAAAGATAAAATTGACAAACCCTTAGAAAGACTCACCAAGAAAAAGAGAGAGAGGGCCCAAATTAATAAAATCAGAAATGAAAGAGGAGAAGTGACAACTGATGCTATAGAAAAGCAGGAAAGTTTAAGAAAATACTATGAGCAACTATACACCAACAAACGAGACAATCTGGAAGAAATGGATAAATTTCTAGACACATACAATCATCAAAGACTGAATCAAGAAGAAAGACAAACTCTGAACAAACTGATTACTACCAAAGAAGTTGAATCACTAATCAACAAGCTTCCAACAAACAAAAGTCCTGGACCAAATGGCTTCACAGGTGAATTTTACAAAACATTCAAGAAAGAATTAACGCCTAACCTTCTCAAACTATTTCAAAAAATACAGGAGGGAAGGCTCTCAAGCAAACTTTACAAAGCCACTATTACTCTGATCTCAAAATCAGATGAAGACATTACAAAAAAAGAAAACCACAGGCCAATATCCTTAATGAATATACATGCAAAAATCCTCACCAAAATACTAGCAAACCAGATTCAGCAACACATCAAAAAGATCATAAACCATGATCAAGTGGGATTCATTCCTGGTATGCAAGATAGGTTCCATAACCCCAAATCAATTAATGTGATACACGACATCAACAAAATGAAAAATAAAAATCATATTATCATATTAATAGATGCAGAAAAAGCATTTGACTAAATCCAGCAGCAATTTATGATAAAAACTCTTAGCGGGAATAGAGGGATCATATCTCAACATAATAAAGGCCATATATGAAGCCCACAACTAACATCATACTCAATGGGGAAAGGCTAAAATCTTTCCCCTTAAGATTGGTAACAAGACAAGACTGCCCACTTTCACCACTTTTTTTCAACAGAGTTCTGGAAGTTCTAGCCACAGCAATCAGACAAGAAAATGAAATAAAAAGCTTCAAGTTGGAAAGGATAAGGTAAAGTTGTCATTATGTACAGATGACATGATATTACATAGAGAGAACCCCAAAGATTCCACCAAAATAATTTTGAACTGATTAATGAATTTAATAAAGTAGCAGAATAAAAAATTAATATTCAAAAATCAGTTCCGTTTGTATACACCAATAGTAAGCTATCAGAAGAAGAAATCTATCTCATTTACATTGGCTTTAAAAACAATAAAATAGGGCCAGCTGAGTGGCGCATTGGTTAAGAGCTGGTTTGGGGATGCCAGCACCCCGGTTCGGATCCCACATATGAGGGCCAGTGACACTGTCTTCTGCAGCTAACAACAGCTCCACCTAGAGCTGGGCTGCAAGCCCCAGCGATGGTGTAGGCTGCAGCCCTTGCTGCAGTGGGCTGCCATAGGCTAAAGTGAGTGGCCGACAGCCAGTGAGTGGCCAGCAGCCAGCATGCGCTGTCAATAGCCACAATGAGCGATCATCCAGAGGCCGGTGACTGAACTGCCTCATCCGGGAAGAGCACAATGATGATAGCAACATGGGCCAGTGAAGCAATGTCCTCCAAAACTATACTGAAGAACAAAAAGACAGCAACTTGTCTGTTCCCCTTCCCCATTCCCCAGCGCTGTTCCCCTCCCCCAATGCCACAATTTAAAACAAAACAAAACAATAAAATACTGGGCCGGCCAAATGGCACAATGGTTAAGCACTGGCTTGGGAACACAGTGGCCCCAGTTTGAGTCCCACATATGAGGGACTGTGACACTGCCCTCAAAAAAAAAAATACCTAGGAATAAATTTAACTGAAATGTAAAAGATCTGGACTCAGAAAATTTTAAGACACTGAAGAGACAAATTAAAGCAGATACAAACAAATGGAAATACCATATTCATGGATAGAAAGAATTAATATAGTTAAAATGTCAATATTGCCTAAGGCAACATATAGATTCAATGCAATTCCTATCAAACTACCAATGACATTTTTCTCAGGAATAGTACGTCTATCCTAAAATGTATATGGAACCATAAAAGCCCCCAAATAGCCATGGCAATCTTGAGAAATATGATCAAAGTCAGAGGAATCATGATACGTGACATCAACCATACTACAAGGCTATATTAATCAGAATAGTATGATACTGGCATAAAAACAGACACATAGATCACTGGAACAGAATAGACAGCCCAGAAATAAATCCATTCATATACGGTCATTTAATCTATGGCACTGGAAGTAAGAATTCACATTGGGGTAAAGATAATCTATTTAATAAATGATGCTGGGACAACTGGACTGACACATGCAAAAAAATGAAACTGGACTACCTCCTTAGGCCATATATGAGAACAAATTCAAAATAGATTAAAGACTTAAATGTAAGACCTGAAACCACAAAACTCCTAGAACAAAATACACTGAGTAAATTTTTTTTAATTTAATTTAATTTTATTTTTAATTAGTTTCAGGTGTACAACACAGTGCAATAGTTATACATTTTAACCCTCAAAGTGACAACCCCCCACCCCCAATACACCACCCCACTCCCCCCCATATCATATATATCTATTACTCTTCCTCTGACTCTCTTCCACAGTATAATCCACATCCCGTGACTATCTATATATATTCAATTACAGTAGGTATACCACCTCCGCTTTAGTAATACAGTGCAGTGATCAAACCTCTACTCCATCCATGAAATGGTCTCCCTAACAAGACCTATGATCATCTGACATTCCACAGAATATTTACAACATTATTAATTATATTCCCCAAACTGTTTTTCCTATCCTAGTAGCAATATTCTAGTTGCTTATTTTTGCTGTCTAATCCCTTCCCCTTCTCCCTCATCCCCATTCCTCTCCCAATTAGCAACCCTGATTTTTCCTCTATATCTATGAGACAGTTTCTGTTTACTTTGCTCATTCATACAGTTTTTCAGATTCCACATATGAGTGAGATCATATGGTATTTGTCCTTCTCTGACTGACTTATTTCACTCAACATTATAGTCTCTAGGTCCATCCATATCATTGTAAATGGCACGATTTCATTCTTCCTTTTAGCGGAGTAATACTCCATTGTATAAATATACCACAGTTTCTTAATCCAGTCATCTACTGATGGGCATTTTGGTTGTTTCCAAGTCTTAGCTATTGTAAATTGTGCTGCTATGAACATCGGGGTGCATAACTTTTTTTGAATAAGTGTCTTGGTTTTTTCAGGATAAATACCTAGGAGTGGAATTGCTGGGTCAAACGGTAGCTCTATTTCCAGTTCTTTGAGATACCTCCATACTGACTTCCATAGTGGCTGCACCAATCTGCAGTCCCACCAACAGTGCAGCAGGGTCCCCTTTTCCCCACAGCCCCGCCAGCACTTGTTGTTTGTTGATTTGTTGATGATAGCCATTCTGACTGGAGTGAGGTGGTATCTCATAGTGGTTTTTATGTGCATTTCCCTAATGACCTACACTGAGTAAATTTGAAGACATTACCCTGAATAATATATTTGTTGTTTTTTTTGTGTTTTTTTTTTGAGGGCAGTGTCACTGGCCCTCACATGTGGGACCCGAACGGGGGCCGCTGGCTTCCCAAGCCAGCATTTAACCACCGCTCCACTCAGCCGGCCCAATATTTTTACTCATCTATCCCTTTGGACAAGGGAAGCACTAGAAAAATAAACATATGGGATTACATCAAACTTAAAAGTATTTTCACAGCAAAGGAAACCATCAACAAAACAAAAAGGAAGCCTACTGAATGGGAGAAAATATTTGTCAATGATATGTCTGACAAGGAGTCAATAGCCACGTTTTATAAAACACTCACAACTCAACACCAAAACCACAAATAACACAATTAAAAAATGGGAGAGGATATGAAGAGGCATTTCTCTAAAGAGGACATACAGATGACCAACACACTGAAATAATGCTCAACCTCTCTAAATATTAGAGAAATGCAAATAAACCACAACAAGATACCACCTCACTCTGGTCAGAATGGCTATCATCAATAAATCAACAAACAAGTCCTGGCAAGGTTGTGGAGAAAAGGGAACCCTGGACTACTGTTGGTGGGATTGCAGATTGGTGCAGCCACTATGGAAATCAGAATGGAGATATCTCAAAAACCTGGAAATGTTATTATCTCATGACCCATGAATTCCAGAGAAACTTAAGGCACTAATTCAAAAAAATTGTATGCACCCTATGTTTATTTTAACATTATTTACAATAGCCAAGACTTGGAAACAACCAAAATGCCCATCGGTAGATGACTGGATTAAGAAACTGTGATACATTTATATAATGGAGTATTACCCAGTTATAAAGCAAAATGAAATCCTACCACTTGCAACAATATGGATGAGCCTAGAGAACAATATGCTAAATGAAATAAGTCAGTCAGAGGAAACAAATACCATATGATCTCAATTGTATGTGAAATCTAAAGAACTGAATAAGTAAGCATAATAAACAGAAATAGTCTCAGAAGTATAGAGGAAAAAACTAATGGTTGCTAGATGGGAGGGGAGAGGAAAGAGGAGACAAGAAAATGGGATTAGAAAGCATAAATTTGTAAGTACAATATTGCCACAGGGAAATGAAAGACAGTTTGGGGAATATAATTAATAGAGTTGTAAATATTTTGTAGGGTATCAGATGGGAACATGTCTTATTAGGGAGACCACTTCATGGATGGTGTAGAGGCTTGACTACTACACTGTAAACCTGAAGCAGAAACTGAATAATATTGTATGTCAAGCACAATTTCATATATATATATATATATATATATATATATATATATATATATATATATATGATATAGAGTATAGTATAGGGATTAGAGTCAATGAAATTGTAATATATATGATATCAAAGGAGCAATAGATTGGGGGAGGGAGGTGATCAATTTGTGAGGGGTGAAATGTATAACTATTACATTGTTTAGCATATATGAAACTAAAGAAAGAAAATAAACAGTTCACAGCAGTACTATGCAAAATAGCCAAAAGGTAGAAACCCAAATTCCCATTTACTGACGAATGGATAAGAACATGTGGTATATCCATAAAATTAAATATTATTCAGTCATATAAATAAATGAAATACTCACACTGGCTTCCACATGGATGAATCTTGAAAACATAGTGACAGAAGCTAGCCACAAATGGCCATATATGATGTGACTCCAATTCCATGACACATCCAGTCTAGAAAAATCCATATAGGTGAAGCAACTTAGTTTTAGCCATGGCCTAGAAGAATTCAAGAATGGGAAGTGATTGCTTGATGGTATGGGGTTTCCTTTTGATGTTTGGGAATTAGAGTGTGTTCCATAGAGGTGACCGATGATTGTACAATGTTGTAAGATAAACATCACTGAATTCCACATTGCATTTATTCACATGGCAAAATTGGTTGTGTGCATTTACCCAAAAGAATGTTTGAATTGTTCCTAGTAGATACTCTGAGATAAAAAACTTCCCCTCTTATACTCTGAAAGCACTTCCTCCTAGACTTTGAGTACATGAGATTGCTTCTTCAGTTTTAAAGTCATTAACCACTGCACTTCAAGTTTTGGCTAACAGGAAAAAGGGCACATCTTACAAACTGGTGGTGGATTTTGTCTAATGGAGTTGTCTCTAATTTAATAGGGAGGCTACAAACATTGGAAATATATTTTAACAGATTTCATTCTATTTGAGTAGCAGTGGACGGAGACATTATAAACTGGAGAGAGGCTTCTAGACCCCAAAAGTGTCTGGGCCTACACCTGTTCAGGCATGAACCCCTTCTTGTGGGAAACAGGCATTTGTCAGTGGGCAGAGGCAATAGCTGAGGTCTTTCCAGGAAGCAGGGTTGGGTTACACTGAAGGACCTTCAGTTTTGTCCAGGTTGGACGTTAGATTGCTATAGGACAGCTGTGTTTCTCCCATTCTCTTCCCTTTAGAGTAGTGTCCACAATCTTATCAGTTTGCTCTGCAACATTGTGGCATGTGGCTTGTGTGTCTTTCATTCTCATATTGTCAGATTTCAAGAAATATTCCTAATTTTCACTCTTTTGGAGAGGGTCTGTATATTTTCATGCAATAATATAACTTGTGGCCATGAAACATACTGGGGGGGGGCAAATTTTCGATACATCTCCCATTAATTGGTGGCAGTGAATGCCTTCCTCTCAGCACTGGACAGTCTGCTTTGAGCAGTAAAATAAGTAGCCCCATACAATAAACTGCCATTTTCTAAGCCAAGACATAAAAAGAGTAGAACTTCTGTTTCCTATCCAATGGTGCCATCTGCAATACCTGATTTACACTGTAGTAAGCCTAACTCTCTGAAATCACCCTGCTGGAGGGACATGCATAGTGTTACCTGGTTGGAAGTCCCAGGGAGCCCAGCTGCCCACCAGATGTGGCAGAAATGCAGACATGCGAGCCACCTACCTTTTTATCCTCCAATATCCCCAATATCTAACTCAGTACAAGTGAATTAACTGACCAGAGTCCTGGCTCCTAAATTTGTGAGGTATATAAGTGTGTATTGTTTCACATCACTAAGAAAGATTTCAAGTCCCTTTCTTCTTGGTTGCTGGTTTCACGTTCATTCTTGCACACTCTTGGGTACGCCATTCCTTGGACACAGCAGATCCCACAGACATCATGTTTGTGACATTTCTTGTCTTCCAACTGGCAATGTGCATCTAGGCAAGTCACTATTCCTGGGCATAGTGTGTCTCTTCAGAGTGGGGAATCTTGTTCCACAGCCCAGAAAGTATGTGCAGGTGGAGGCCATAGCTAAAAGGGAAAGACTATTGTGGGACATGTCTATTGGGCAGGAAGTGGAATGAGGCATTTCTGCAGAGGCCTCCACCTGCAGATGTGACTGATGATGTCACAGATGTCCCATTGTGACACAGGCAGAGCCTCAGCTGGGATTGTCAGGGTTTTTTGTTTTGTTTTGTTTTAAAGATTTTATTGGGGAATTGGGGAGGGTAACAGCGTTGGGGAACCAGGAGAGGGGAACAGACAAGTTGCTGTTCTTTTGTTCTTCAGTCTAGTTGTTGAGAACATTGCTTCACTGGCCCATGTTGGTATCATCATTGCGCTCTTCTTGGGTGAGACAGATCTGTTGCCGGCCTCTGGACGGCCACTCTCAGCGCTCTTGGCAGCTCACACCAGCTGCCAGCCAATCTTGCTGGCTGCCTGCCACTCACTGTAGCCTATGGCAGCCCACTGCAGCAGGGGCTGCAGCTATGCAATCCCGGGGATTCACAGCAGCCCAGCTCCAGGTGGA
Source organism: Aselliscus stoliczkanus (assembly GCA_033961575.1). Lineage (NCBI taxonomy): Eukaryota > Metazoa > Chordata > Mammalia > Chiroptera > Hipposideridae > Aselliscus > Aselliscus stoliczkanus. Next base: position 61,205,589 of record CM066740.1, on the reverse strand, counting down.
GCTGTTGTTCACCAGCTTAGCTGCAGAGGACAGTGTTGCTGGCCATCAAATGTGGGATCCGAACCGGGACCACTTGTGTTCCAAGCCAGCTCTTAACCAATGTGCCACTTTGCTGGCCTGGTCAGGGGGATTTTTGAAGGGGATGACAGTGCTGGCAGACATGACATGGTGAGTCTGTGCAGAATGTGGGCTCTGTGGCTCTGCTCAGGCTGGGTCTTCCTACTGGTGCCTTTTGTAGCAGACCCTGTTCAGCAGGTCCCTCTCAACCAAACCTCATTAGAAATCGACACTGATGGCATCTACATGTTGGACTTACAAAACTGTGAAGCAATACATTTCTGCTATTTAAGCAACCAGATGTTAACATTTTGTTATGAATGTCTGAATAGACTAACACATTTCTAGTCATGGAAATGCAGATCAAAACCACAATGAGATAGCATGTCACACCCTTGAGGAAGGCTATGATCAACAAAAACAAATAGAAATCAAGTGTTAATGAGGATGTGATGTGGAGGTATTGGAACTCTCATTCATGGCTGGTGGAAATGTAAAATGGTCTAGCTACTGTGAAAAATGTATTGGCATCTCTCCAGTAAGTTGAACATAAAAATACCATGTGACCATAAATATCTACCCCAAAAAACTAAAAACAGATGTTCAGGAACTTATGTGCAAAAGTTTACAGCAGTACTATGCACAATAGCCAAAAGTAGAAGCACAAGTTCCTGTCAACTGATGAATGAATAAGAAAATGAGGTATATCCAGAAAATTAAATATTATTCATCATAAAAATGAATAAAGAACTCCTACTGGCTACCACATGGATGATTCTTGAAACCATGGTATGTGAAAGAAGCTAGCCACAAATTGCCCAGTATCATGTGAATCCAATTCCATGACACATCCAATATTGGAAAATCCACATAGACAGAAAACAGGTTCATGTTAGCCACAGCCTAGATGTATTCAAGAATGGGATGTGATTGCTCAATGGTATAGGTGTGCCCTTTTGATGTTTTGGAATTAGAAAGTATTTGTTAGAGGTGATTGATGATTGACTGTACAGTGTTGTGAGTAAGGTAAATGTCACTGAATTCCATATTGCATTTGTTCACATTGCAAATTTAGCTATGTGCATTTAACCAAAAGAATGTTAGGGGCTGGCCAAGTAGCTAAGTTGGTTAAGAGCTTGCTCAAGAGTGCAAGCTCTGAGCAACAGGGTTGCCAGTTCGATTTCACCATGGGCCAGTGAGCTGCTCCTGAGCTGAGCTGCCACTGAGCTACCAACAGGTGGCACAATGGCTCAGCTGGTGAGAGCGCATGCTCCTACCAATGAGATTGCCTGTTCAAGATAGTGGGCTACGCCTGACCCCAACTGAAACTGAACTCAGCACCTTGCTTAGCTGCCACCTGGATGGCTCAGTGGATAGAGCGTGTGCTCTTAACAAAGAGGCTTCTGGTTCGACTCCCACATGGGATGGTGGCTATGCCCTCCCACAACTAATTGAACACAGCACATTGAGCTCAGTGGTGCGACTGGGCTTGGAGCTGAGCTTTCTGAGCCCTCCACAACTAAGATTGAAAGACAACAACTTGGCTGTTCCCCTCCCCAAATTTCCCAATAAAATATTTAAAAAAAAAAGAATGTTAGAATTGTTCCTTGTAGGCATTCTGAGATAGGAAATAAGCCCTCTAATATTCTGAGAGCACTTTCTCTGGGACTCTTTTGACTACATGAGATCGCTTCTTCAGTTTAAAGGTCATTAACCACGGCACCTCAAGTTTTGGCCAACAGGGAAAAGGGCACATCTTGGAAAGAAATATGGTGGTGGTTTTTGTCTCATGTAGTAGACTCTAGTTTAATAGGGAGATCACAAATATTGGAAAGAAATTTTAACAGAATTCATTCAATTTGAATTGAAGGGGACAGAGACATTATAAACTGGAAAGAGGTCTCTAGACCCCAACCTTGTCTGGGCCTACACTGGTGCAAGCATGGAACTTTTCTTGTGGAAAAGAGGGATTGGTCAGATGGGAGAGCCAAGAGTTGCAGTTGCAAAGAAGCAGAACTGGGCTATACTGAAGGACCTTCAGTCTGTACCAATCTGGAACTTACATTGAAATGGGCCTGCTCAGCTTCTCTCATCTTCTCTCATTTAGAGTTTAGCATCACCTGCCAGGATAGTATCAGTTTCTTCTGTTCCATTGTGGGCATGTGTGTTGTGTTTCTTTATTTCTCAGATTGGCAGATTTCATGAACTTTTCCCAATTTTCACTTGTGTGGGAGAGGGTCTGTATATTTTTCATGCGATAATATAATTTGTGGCCACGGAACCTATCGTGGCAGAAAAAAAATTGGTATGCCTCCCAGTAATTTGTGGCAGTGAAAGTCTTCCCCTCAGCACTGGGCACTTTGCTTCTAGAAGTAGAATAAGTAGACCCGTGCAACAAACGGTACCATCTTCTGAGCCAAGACATAATAAAAGTGGCACGTCCCTTTCTTAACCATTGGTGCCATCTAGAAGCCTGACCTATACTGGAGAAAGTGCAACTTTCTGAAACAGTGCTGCTGGGATGACATGCATAGGGTTATTGTCTTGGTGTAGAATTAACCCCTGGTCATTTGCAGAATGTAAAATAATTTATGAGACTCTACAAGAGTATACAGAGAAAAGATTTATTGAAAGTGAGAGAGAGAGAGAGAGAGAGAGAGAGAGAGAGACTGGCAAAAGTTTAGCCAGGGCAGAGTCCAGTAGGGGACAACTGCAGAGACAGAGGGGTAAGAGAGATACTGGCAAAAGTTAAGCTTGGGCAGAATCCTATGAGGGACAACTGCACAAATGAGAAGAAGTGCTGGGGTTTTGTATTTTTCTGTGCAGGTTGTAAGGTGCTTGTCAGTTTGCAGGAGGCTGCCATTATAATTGTCTTCTTCTGGGAATTGTCCTGTTCCCATCTATGATGGGTTACTGTTAGTTTGTAGGGGGCTTCCTGTTCCGACTGAGAACTATTATGTTCTCTCCTAAGATGGATGTAAGGTGCTTGTCAACCTGCAGGTACAGTACTGGCCAAGGGAGTCAGAGCCAAGTGGATAATGTTTAAGCTCACTCCTGTTAGCTCACAAGTTTATTCCTGTAACTCCTTGACTGTCCCATCCTGCGAGCTCACAAGCCCACTCCTGTTAACTCTTTACTTGTCTCATCAGTTTTCTGGTTGGAAGTCCTGGTGAGCCCACGGTGCCAATCAGATCTGGCATACGGCCAGACGTATGAGCATCCTTCCTTTCTGTCCCTCAAATCCACAGGGTCTAATTGAGTACATGTGGATTAAATGAACAGAGTCCTGATCCTCGAATATGTGATATATATATATATATATATATATATATATATATATATATATATATATGAGTATTTTTTACATCACTAACAAGGCTTCCAAGACTTTTTTCTGCTTAGTTTCTGGTGCTCGCATTTATCCCTGCATCCTTTTGAGCACACCACACCTTGGACACAGCAGGTACTGCAGACAGCAACTTCGTGACTTACAACTTGCAATGTGACTCTAGGCAAGTCATTGCTCCTGGGCACAAGTGTGTCTCTTCAGAGTGGGACATCTGGTTCCACAAGGCAGAGAGAATGTGCAGATAGGGCCACAGCTAGAAAAGAAAGGCTGTCACGGGAGATATCTCTGGGGGAGGAAGGGAGACAAGGCATGTCTGTGGATGCAGTCACCTGCACATGTGACTGAAGATGTCACAGATGTCCCAATGTGACACAGGGGGAGCCTCAGCTGGGATTGGTGAGGTGGGTGCTGGATGTGGATAAAAACACCAGTGCCGGGCAGACACCAAATGGTGAATCTGTGCGGATTGTGGTTTCTGTGGTTCTGCTCAGGCTGGGCCTTCCTACCTGATGCCCTCAATTTCAGACCCTGTTCATCAGGTCCCTCTCAACAGTCTCATTAGAAATCAACAATGATGTCATCTACATGTTAAACTTACAGAACTGTGGAGCAATACATTTCTGCTATTTAAACCACCAATCAATAACATATAGTTATGAAAGGCTGAATAGACTAACACATTTCCAGTCATTGAAATGTAAATCAGAACTACAATTGTGATACCAAGTCACACCCACAAGTAAGGCTATGATCAACAAAAACATGAAAAACCAAAGTGTTAATGAGGATGTGATGTGGAGGTACTGGAATACTCATACATTGCTGGTGGAAATGTAAAATTATATAGCAAAGTGGAAAGTGTTTTGGCATTTCTCTCATATGTTAAATATAGACATATCATGTTACCATAGATATTTACCAGAAAGGACCATAAACAAGTGTTCAGTAACTTCTCTACAGTAACTTGTTACAGTAACAGTAACTTGTAACTACCAGCAAAAGTGCACGGTAGTACTATGCACAATAGCCAAAAGGTACAAACCCAAATTCCATCAACTGTTGAATAAATAAGAAAATGTGATATATCCATAAAATTAAACATTATCCAGTTATAAAAATCAATGAAGCACTATACTGGCTACCACATGGATGAATCTTGAAAACATGGTAACTGAAAGAAGCCACAAATGGCCACATATGGTGTGACCCCAATTTCAGGACACATCATATATAGGCAAATCCATATATACACAGAAAGCAGGTTAGTGTGAACCATGGCCTAGAGGAAATTGAGAATGGGAAGTGATTGCCTGATGGTATGGAGTTTCCTTTTGATGGTTGGGAATTACAGTGTATTCGATAGAGGTGATTGGTGATAGCACAGTGTTGTGAGTAAGCTAAATGTCACTGAATTCCACATTTTTTCATTCACATGGCAAAATTGTTAATGTGCATTTAACCAAAATGATGTTATAATTGTTCCTAGTAGACTCTCTGAGATAGAAAATAAGGCCTCTAATATTCTGAAAACACTTCCTCCTAGGCCTTTTTGAATACATGAGATCGCTTCTTCACAGCCAAAGTTTTGGCTGAATGGAAAAAGGGCACAACTTAGAAAGAAATATGGTGGTGGCCTTTGTCTAATGAGTACACTCTAGTTTAATAGGGAGACCACAAACTTTGGAAAGAAATTTTAACAGATTTCATTCAATTTGAATTAAGGGGACAGGGATATTATAAACTGGAAAGAGATCTCTAGACCCCAACCTTGTCTGGGCCTACACAGGTGGAAGCATGAACCATTTCTTGTTGAAAAGATGGATTGGTCAAATGCATATTCAAGACCTGCAGTCTTTTCAGGAAGCAGGACTGGGCTACACTGAGAGTACATCCATCTGGACTTGGTTGGAACTTACTATGGGCCTGTTGTTCTTCTCCTATTCTTTCCCCTTTAGAGTTTAGTGTCACCTGCCACAATCTTATCAGTTTCCTCAGTTACATTGTGGGTATGTGGGTTGTGGGTCTGTAATTCTCAGGTTGTCATATTTTAAGAACTATTCCCAATTTCCACTTTTAGGGGGAGGGTCAGTGTATTGTTCATGCAATAATTTAATTTTTGGTTACTGAATGTATTGCGGTGGCAAAATCTTCGATACATCTCCCATTAATTGGTGGCAGTGAATGCCTTCACCTCAGCACTGTGTCATCTGCTTTGAGCAGTAGAATAAGTAGACCTATACAGTAAACGGTGCTCTCTTCTGAGACAAGACATAAAAAAAAAGTGTCACTTCCCTTTCCTAAACATTATTGCCAATTTGAATGCCTGACCTATACTGGAGTAAGTACAACTCTCTGAAATCACCCTGCTGGGAGGACATGTGTAGGGTTATCTGGTTGGAAGTCCCAATGAGCCTACCTTGCCCATCAGATCTGGCAGAGGGCCAGACATATGAGAAATCTGTCTTACGGTCCTCCAGTATCCCCATAATCTAACTCAGTACATGTGGATGAACTGATCAGAGTCCTGACCCTCAAATATGCATGGCATATAAGAAGGTATTGTTTTAGTTTTCTTGTTTTTTAAAAGATTTTATTGGGGAATTGGGGGAGGGGAACAGACAAGTTGCCGTCCTTTTGTTCTTCAGTCTAGTTGTGGAGGACATTGCTTCACTGGCCCGTGTTGATATCATCATTGCACTCTTCCCAGGTGATGCAGATCGGTTGCCAGCCTCTGGACAGCTGCTCACAGTGGCTCTTGGCAGCTCATGCTCACTGCTGGTCACGCACGATGGCTGCCGGCCACTCATTGTAGCCTATGGCAGCTCACTGCAGTAGGGGCTGCAGCTATGCAGTCCTGGGGACTCACAGCAGTCCAGCTCCATGTGGAGCTGCCATTTACCATCCTAACTGTAGAGGGCAGTTTCACTGGCACTCATATGTGGGATCTAAACAGGGGCTGCTGGTGTCCCAAGCCAGCTCCTAACCAATGTGCCACTCTGCTGGCCCAAGCAGGTATTGTTCTAAATCACTAACAAATATGCCAAGACCTCTACTACTTGGTGTCTGATGCTCATGTTCATCCCTAAGCCCTCTAAGGCACACCACTCCTTGGACACAGCAGCTCCTACAGACAGCATCTGTGACATTTCTTGTCTTCCAATCAGCAATGAGACTGTAGGCAAGTTATTGTCCCTGGGCACAAGTGTGTCTCTTCAGAGTGGGGCATCTGGTTCCACAGAGCAGAGTATGTGCTGATGGATGTCATTGCTGGAAGGGAAAGACTCTTGTTGGACATGTCTCTCAGGCAGGAAGTAGGGTGAGGCATTTCTGTGGATGCAGCCACCTGCATATGTGACTGACAATGTCACAGATGTCCCATTGTAACACAGATGGAGTCTCAGCTGGGATTGACCAGGTGGGTGCTAGATGTGGATAAAAGTCTCAGTGCTGGACAGACACCAGATGCTGTGTTTGTGCAGTGTGGGCTCTGTGGGCCTACTCAGGCTAAGCCTTCTTTTTGACAGTCTTAGCGACAGACCCTGTTTAGCAGGTCCCTCTCAATAAAACCCCATTAGAAATCAACATGTTGGCATCTACATGTTAGACTTACGTAATTGTGGAGCAATAGCTTTCTGCTATTTAAGCCACCAGCTGACAACATTTTGTTATGAAAGTCTAAATAGACTAACACATATCTATCTAGTTATGGAAATGCAAGATCACACCCATGAGTAAGGCTATCACCAACAAAATCACAAAAAAAATCAAGTGTTAAATAGGATGTGATGTGGTGGTACTAGAACGTTCACACATTTCTGGTTAAACTGTAAAATGGTAGAACTACTGTGGAAAGTGTTTTGGAGTTTCTTCCATATGTTGAACATAGACATATCATATAACCATAGATATTTATCAGAAAGGACTGGAAACAGGTGTTCAGTACTTATGCACAAAAGTGCATGGTAGTACTACATGCAATAGTCAAAAGGTAGAAATTCTTGGGCCGGCCGAGTGGTGCGGTGGTTAAGCCCTGGCTTGGGAAGCCAGCGGCCCCGGTTCGGGTCCCACAGATGAGGGCCAGTGACACTGCACTCAAAAAAAAAAAGGTAGAAATCCAAACTCCCATCAATAGATGAATGAATAAGAAATGTGGTATGTCCATAAAATTAAATATTATTCAGTCATAAAAATGAGTGAAATACTATACCGGCTACCAAATGGTTGAATCTTGAAAATATTGTAAGGGAAAAAAGCTAGCCACAGATGGCCACATAGGGTGTGACTCCAATTCCATCACATATCCAATATAGGCAAATTTGTATAGACAGAAAGCAGGTTAACGTTAGTCATGGCCTAGAGGGACTACTCAACAATGGGAAGTCATTTCTTGATGGTTTGGGGTTTCCTTTTGATGGTTTAGAATTACAGCATATTTGAGAGAGGTGATGGATTATTGCACAATGTTGTGAGTAAGTGAAATGTCTGAATATCACATTGCATTTGTTCACATGCAAAATTGATTATGTGCATTTAACTATAAAAATGATACAATTGTTCCTAGTAGACACTCTGAGATAGAAAATAAGCCATTTAATATTCTGAAACCAACTTCTTCCTAGACTTTTTTGGTTTCACGAGACCGCTTCTTTAGTTATAAAGTCATTCAGCAGTGCATGTCAAGTTTTGGCTGTAAGGTAAAAGGGTACAACTTAGAAAGAAATATGGTGATGGACTTTGTCTAATGGAGTAGACTCTAGTTTAATAAGGAAACCACAAATTGGAAAGAAATTTTAACAGATTTCATTCAATTTGAATTGAAGGAGACAGAGACACTATAAACTGAAAAGAGATATCTAGATCTCAAACTTTTCTGGGTCTACCCAGGTAAGAGCATGGACACTTTCTTGTGTGAAAGAGAGATCGGTCAAAGGGCAGAGCCAAGAACTGTAGTCTTTCCAGCTAGCAGGACTGGGCTCCACTGAAGGACCTGCTCACTGGACCAGCTTAGAATTTAGATTGCTATGAGCATCTTGTGCTTTCCCTGTTCTCTCCCCTTTAGTGTTTAGTGTCACCTGCCATTCTCCCATCTCTTTCCTCTGTTACATTGGGGGCATGTGGGTTGTGTTTCTTTCATTCTCATATTGTCTGATTTGAAAAACTATTCTTAATTTTCATGATTTGGGGAGAGGGTCTGTATATTATTCATGCAGTAATATAATTTGTGTCCACAGATCATACTGTATGGCATAATCTTTGATAATACTCTCATTAATTGGTTGCAGGGAATGTCTTACTCTCAGCACTGGGCAGTTTGCTTTGAGCAGTAGAATAAGTAGACCCGTACAATAAACTGTACTACCTTGTGAGCCAAGGCATAAAAAAAGTGGCACTTCCTTTCCTAACCATTGGTGTCACTGGGCCCCAATGGGTGAATTTGCTTTGCTCTGCTCAAGGGTGAATTTGCTCTGTGCAAGGGTGAATTTGATTTACACAAGGACAAACTTGATTTTCAGAAGGGTGATTTTGCTCTGCACGTGTGAATCTGGATTGCAATAAAGTGAATTTGATTTGCACATGGGTGAATTATGTTTTCACAAGGCTGAAATTCATTTGAACTAGGGTTAGTTTGATATGTGCAAGGGTCAATTTGATTTGATAGGGGGGATTTGATTGCCACAAGGATGAATTTGGTTTTCAGAAGGTGACTTTGATTTGCAGAAGGATGAATTTGCTCTGAACAATGGTGAATTTGATGTGCACAAGGGTGAATTTGATTTGCAAAAGGGTGAATCTGATTTGCTCAAGGGTACATTTGATTCACACATAAGTGAATTTTCTCTGCACTAGGGTGAAATTGATTTGTACAAGGGTGAATTTCATTTGTACGATAGTGTATTTTCTCTGAACAAGGGGAATTTGATTGCACAGTGGTAAAGTTAATTTGCAAAGGGGTGAATTTTCTCTGCAAAAGGAAGAATTTGATTTGCCCAAGGGTGAATTTGCCCTGAGCAAGAACTAATTTGATGTGCACCAGGGTGAATATAATTAATGGAAGTGTGCATTTGATTTAAAGAAGGGATAACTTGGTTTGTACCAGGATGAATTTGGTTTGCACAGCATAGCAAAAATTTGATTTGTACAATGGTGAATTTGAACTGAACATGGATGAATTTGATGTGCACAGGGGTGAATTTGCTCTGCAAAAGGGCTATTTTTATCTATACAGGGTGAATTTGATTTGCATAAGGGTGAAATTGGTTTGAACATGGTTGAATTAACTCTACACAAAGACAAATGTTATTTGTACAGGCATGAATTTTATTTGAACCAGGGTGAATTTGATTTGAAACAGGGTGAATTTGATTTGCACCAGGGTGAATTTGATTGGCACAAGGGTGAATTTCATTTGCACAAGGTTGAGTTTGCATTACACAGGGGTGACCTTGATTTGCAAAAGTTTGAATTTGACTTGCTTAAGGGTGAATTTGATTTACACAAAAGTGAATTTTCTCCACAAGAGGATGAAATTGATTTGCACAAGTGTGAATTTGATTTGCACAAAAGTGTATGTTTCTGCACAAAGATGAACTTTCTCTGGACAATGGTAAATTTGATATGCACAATTGCTAAGGGGATGGTCCCATCCCCCGCTCCCTCCCCTTCCCATCCCCGGGGAAGCAGGGAGAAGCTGGGCCCCACCCTGAGCCATCTTCTCCACCAGCCTTCCCAGCCATCCCCCAGTTGGTGGCAACTCACCTCTGTGGTGGAGATGCACCCAGTAGTTTTGCCCTGCCCTGAGCCCTGGAGAGGAGTCAGGCGAGATACTGGGGCAGACGAGGCAGGCAGGCTAGGGTGTCCAGAGGAGTACAGCAAGATAAGGAGAAAAGAAAAAAGCAGAGATGTAAGATCAAATCTCCAGCAAGACATTATGCCATACAAACACAGACCTGACTGGTGCTTGGATTTTTCTTCAGCCCAGCAAGTCTTAAATGACTTGTTCCAAGACTGGATTATCCTCACACGGGAGTCTTCAAGTGATGGATTTCCTAAGGGCAATTAATTGTCTGACCTGTGCCCACAAAGGACGGCAAACAAAAGAGTTCACAGGAGTCACTTCATGGATGGAGTAGAGGCTTGATCACTGCACTGTACACCTGAAGCTGATGTTGTATAATATTGTATGCCACTTGTAATTGAATACATAGATAGTCACAACATGTGGAGTATACTGTGGAAGGGAGTCAAACGAATTGTAATAAATATGTATTATATGGGGGTGGCAAATTGAGGGAGGGAGGTTTCACTTTGAGGGGTAAAAAGCATAACTACTGCACTGCATTGTACACCTGAAACTAATTTTTTTTAAATGTTTATTTAATTATAAAAGATTTTTTTTTAAAAAAGAGGTCATAGGAGGAGCAAGAGGTTTTGGGGTCCCTTATTGTGCTTACCTCTTTCCTGGCTCACCAAAATATGTTGTCAGAGAGTGGGCCCTTCTCGGCGCAGAGTCCAGGTCCTTGGCAACTCGAGCAAAGAATTGAATGAGATACCAGAGTAATAGTCTATGAAAAGAGATAGTACAGTGGAGTATAGTGTGGAAGGGAGTCAAGGGAATTGTAATAGATATGTATGATATGAGAGGGAGGGGAGTGGCAAATTGGCGGAGGGGGGTTGTCACTTTGAGGGGTAAAAAGTATAACTATTGCACTGCGTTGTACACCTGAAAATAATTTTTAAAAATGTTTTGGGCCTGCCGAGTGGTGCGTTAGTTAGGAGCTGTCTTGGGACGCCAACTCTGAGCAGCAGGGCCATGGTTCAGATCCCATATATGAGAGCCAGTGACCCTGCCCTCTATAGCTAAGGAGGTGAAAAACAGCTTCACCTGGTTGCTCTATAGCCATCTATGGCCAGCGGACTGTGTGGGCTGCAGCCTCTGCTGCAGTTGCTGCCATAGGCTACAGTGAGTGGCCGGCAGCCAGCATGAGCGGACGTCCGAAGGCCGGTGACTGATCTGCCTCACCCGAGAAGAGTGCAATGATTATACCAACATGGGCCAGTGAAGCTACATACTCCACAACTAGACTGAAGAACAAAAGGACAGCAACTTGTCTGTTCCTCTTCTGCAATTCCCCAATAAAATCTTTTAAAAAAATGTTTATTTCACAATAAAAGAATAATAAAAAGCATTGCTTATTTAATGCACATTTAAAATATATTTTAATAAAATTTATCTTTTATGGAAATAAAAAAGAGAGTACATTTCAAAAAGTAGAAGTAGGCCTGGCAGTAGAGAATGGCTCAAGGATCCATTATTAGAAATTACATTCCAAAGAGTTTGGAGCAGGCCACGTGCAAAAAAATGAGGCTCAAAATGTTCAAAGGGAGGAAGGTGGTCAAAAGGGAAGCGATCCAAAAGAAGGGCAGCAGTCAAAAAAGGGCAGACTTCCCAGGACTTCTGGTTTTTATCCCTTTTCTCTAGAATGAGCTGTTCCTCTATGGGCATGGAACCACTTGATTGACACCTGTGATTGACAAGAGTTACTACTCAGGTGTGAGTGACTGGTCTGATCTAGTTGGGTATTTTGTGTCCATTTGTTTTCTCACAGGGATAGGTAATTACAACACAAAGGGGAGTTTGGGGTGGAGAGGGGAGGTCCCCTGGGCTGTTGCACTCTGTGGGGCATGCAGGAAAGCAGAGACCCAATGCCTGCCTCTAACTGCCTGCCTAGTTTTCCCTTTGAGAGATGTGATCCCCATAAAATCTCTATGGGAACTTGAGGGACAGGAGGTCTTTTCTTCTGTATCTGCTTCCTGCTGGGCAGGGGCTTAGAGCTGTCCCTGCCTATTGGGGGACTGATGGAACTCTCACCGTAGTTGATATAAGATGAGAGGAAGGGGTATTGAGCTCCACCTGGAAGCCCGTGCTGGCTTCTGTGATTTTGATTGGCAATCTTGTTGGGGTATCTCTGTATACCCAAGTCCCCTGAATAAGGAAAAATAGATTTTAATTAATAAATCTGTTAGCTCTTGTGAAACCTGTGGCCATTCAGCCTGTCACTCAGGTGGCATCAGTTGTCTGGACCCAGAATGGGTTTGGCATTTAGCTTACTGGCCTGGGAATATTAGGAAGTCACAGGCTTTCAAGTAGCTATCTGAAGCAAGGGTAGGAGACTTCAATTGTTCAGGATTCAGAAACTGATTTACAAAGCAATTAAGAAGCAAGGGGGGAAGCTCAGGCCAGGCAAGTGCGGGAGAAGAGAGAGGAGACGACTGTGCAGAGGTACGAGCTGCACCCGCGGCTCGCCGGGTCCCCAGGAAGTAGGGTGCAGAGCCCCGCAGCGACAGGGCAAGATCAGTCCCTGCACCCTCCTGGTTCAGGGATCAGTCTCTGTGCCCACCGGGTCCCGTGGAGCGCAGAAGCCTGAAACCTGGGAGCAGGGGAAAACAGAGGACTCGCCCGCGGAGACGCAGCGCGCGCTGGGCGGAGATGCAAGTCCCGGAGAGACGGAGCGGGGATCGGAGCCACGTGGAAAGGTGTGCACAGTCCCCTAAAACCCGGCGGCAGTCCCTCCAGGAGCGCAGCAGGAGAACGGCGCGGGCGCGCTCCGGCTCCGAGGCAGAAGCCTTAAACCCGGGAGCAGGGGGAAACAGAGGACTCGCCTGCGGAGACGCAGAGCGCTGGCCGGAGTCACAGGTCCCGGAGAGACGGAGTGGGGATCGGAGCCACGCGGCACGGTGCGCGCAGTCCCCTAAATCCCGGCAGACCGTTTGGGAGAGCAGCAGGAGATCAGCGCAGGCGCGCCGGCTCCTAGGCAGAAGCCTGAAACCCGGGAGCAGGGGAAAAAGAAGACTCGCTTGGACAAGCAGCGCTCCAGGTGGAGACGCAGGTCCCCGAGAGACAGAGCGGGGATCTGAGCCTTGGGGCAGGGGATGCACAGTCCCTTAAGCCCCGGCAGTCTCTTTGGGAGAGCAGCAGGAGATCCGCGCGGGCGCGCGCCGGCTCCTAGGCAGAAGCCTGAAACCCGGGAGCAGGGGAAAAAGAAGACTCGCTTGGACAAGCAGCGCTCCAGGTGGAGACGCAGGTCCCCGAGAGACAGAGCGGGGATCTGAGCCTTGGGGCAGGGGATGCACAGTCCCTTAAGCCCCGGCAGTCTCTTTGGGAGAGCAGCAGGAGATCCGCGCGGGCGCGCGCCGGCTCCGAGGCAGAAGCCTTAAACCCGGGAGCAGGGGAAAAAGAAGACTCACTCAGACATGCAGTGCGCCGGGCAGAGACGCAGGTTCCCGAGAGAAGCAGAGCAGGGATCTTGGCCACACGGTAGGGTGCCCGCAATTCCCTAAATCCCGGCAGACCCTTTGGGAGAGCAGCAGGAACTCCGCTGGAGCATAAGAGGCAAAGGCCTTAGCTTAAAACAGTGTTGGAACTGTGGCTTTGTTTATTTTTATGTTTTTTATTATTTTTCCCTTTTTTCTACTCTTGAACAGAAAGCAAAAAATAAAAATAAAAAACCAATAACTCACCCACTCCCACAAACTTTGTCCCCCGCCAAGACAGTCTTAAACTGACTCCTAAAGGGAGCAATAGGGGCAGAATAGGAAGATATCCTTACCTGCAGGGGGTTGAGAATTTCCACCCAGTAAAGGCAGCAGAGTGAGACTACCTACCCCACCCCCACCTTTATGCAAGGCTTGGGAGGCAGGGCAGGTTCATCTGCTGAGGCACTAATTAACATATTCTTAGCAGCAGGCTTTTGGTAGTGAGGAATTCTTTAATTCTCCACGGCTGTCAACCCAAAGGGTGCCCAGAGACACTCATTGAGCCTTTGGGGGTGCAGCCTGCCTTGGGACAGGCAAAAGCAAAAAGGCAGTGACTTTGTAAAAACCACCAATCACACGTCACAACCACACTCAAGTACAGCAAACCTGCAGGGCCAGGATCATGCTAGGCATCAGGTGGCCTACTGTTCCCACAAGACGCACAGGAATTTTTGTACAGCAGACAAACTGAAGAGAGCTTGGTGGACTTTAGCCTAGACCGGCACGGGTATTTTTGGTTTGTTTTGTTTTATTCTGTTTTGTTTTCCCTTTATTGGCTGCTTATCTTGGTTGTTTTTGATTTTTATTTCTATTTCATTCTAATCATATTGTAGTTTTTAATATAGGCATATATATATAGGTGTATATAGGTGAATATATGTCCATATATATGGGTGTGTAGACAAATATATATATATATATTTTTTTCTCCTTTTTTCTTCTTCTTTCTTTTCTTTTTCTTTTTTCCCCACCCTCACTTTCTCTCTTATTTTATCCATTCTTCTCACTGCTATACTTTTCCTCTTTTCCTTTTTTCTGCAAATTTTATTTTTTTTTATTTTTCTTACTTTTTTTATTATTATTTTAGTTTTTTTTTATTTTTTATTTTTTAGGTATAGCTAATCGGTTTCTCATGTTTATTCTATTTTTTATTTTAGGATATTGTATTTTATTTTGTTTCCTCTTCTGTTATTATTGAGTATGTGGTTGTTGTTTTGTTTGTTTGTTTTCTTCATTAGTATGATTGATATTTCTGTACAAGTTGACTGTAGTTTGATGGTTGGTTTTTTTTACTGGTGCGAGCATTTGGTTTCCTTTGGTGGCTGCAGAGGTTGTTCTTGTTGATCTGTTATGCTCTAAAATCACTCTGCAGCAGTGGGTCCAAACAAACAGACACAAGAATCATCATACCCGGAGGCCAACTTTAGATAAAACTAGAGCATTTCTGGGTTTGACATACAAGAGTCACACCCAAAAAGAAGTTGCTACAGGTACTAAGACCCATAGGGTCCAAGTTTCATCAGAGGGGTCAATCCTCTCACAGCAGCTCATAAACTGCAGAAGCTGCTGATCCTCACAGCTAATCAATCTGGGAGTCAATCCCACCTACTGACAAACCAAAAGTAATCAAAACTAAAAATTGAACAAGTGAGGACGCACGACACAAGGAACACCTCAGATACAAGCACAGGAGAATAGGGAGACTGAGTAATTCAAATATAAAGGACACACACCATATAAGTTTACCCAGAAAAGACTGAGAAATCTGGGGGATCTATCTGTTATATTGAAGCAAACACAAAGAGTAAGCCAGAATGGGGAGACAAAGAAACATAACACAAATAAAAGAACAGAAGAAACTTCCTGAATCAGTGGAAATAGAGGAAATAGAGGTAACCAACCTATCGGAGACAGAGTTCAGAACACTGATTACTAGAATGTTCAAGGAAATTAATGAAAATATAAAGAAGGATAGAGAAATCATGAAAAGCAACCAGCTAGAACTTAAGAACACAATTACTGAATTAAATAACAAACTTGATGGAATCACTAGCAGACTGGATGAAGCAGAAAATCGAATCAGTGACTTAGAAGACAAAATAGCAGAGATCACCCATGCGGAACAACAAAAAGAAAAAAGAACGAAAAACATGGAAAATAGTTTAAGAGAGCTGGGGACAACATCAGACTCAATAACCTAAGGGTCATTGGAGTACCAGAAGGAGAAGAGAGGAAGCAAGGGATTGAGAATATATTTGAAGTAATAATGTCTGAAAACTTCCCTAACCTGGCAAAGGACATTGAAATACAAGCCCAGGAAGTGCAGAGAGTTCCAAACAGGATGATTCCAAACAGGCCCACTCCAAGACACATTATAGTGAAAATGGCAAGGGTTAAGGACAAAGACAGAATCCTTAAAGCAGCAAGGGAAAGGCAGCAAGTTACTTACAAGGGTACCCCATAAGATTATCAGCTGACTTTTCTACAGAAACTTTGCAGGCCAGAAGAGAGTGGCAGGAGGTTTTCAAAGTGATGAAAAATAAAGGCCTACAACCAAGATTGCTGTATCCAGCAAGGTTATCATTTAAAATTGAAGGCGAGATAAGGAGCTTTGCAGAAAAAAATAAGTTAAGGGAATTCATTACCACCAAGCCAGCTTTGCAGGAAATGCTAAAAGGGCTTCTTTAAGTAGAAGAGAAAAACAACCTATGAAAGACTACGAACACAAATAAGAAAATGGTAATAAATACACACCTATCAATAATCACATTAAATGTAAATGGATTAAATGCTCCAATAAAAAGACATAGGGTGGCTGAATGGATAAGAAAGCAAGACCCCAGCATATGCTGTATACAAGAGACTCACCTCAGATCCAAAGACTCATTCAGGCTGAAAGTAAAGGGATGGAGTAAAATATTTCATGCAAATGGTACTGAGAAAAAAGCTGGAGTAGCGATACTTATATCAGATAAAATGGACTTTAAATTGAAGAATATAACAAAGGACAAAGAAGGACACTTCATAGTAATGAAGGGATCGATCCAACAAGAGGACATAACTCTAGTAAACATCTATGCACCTAACATAGGAGCCCCTAAATATATAAAACAGATATTGTCAGACATAAAGACAGAGATCAACAGTAACACTATCATAGTAGGGGACTTCAACACCCCGCTGTCACTAATGGACAGATCCTCCAGACAGAAAATCAATGTGGAAACAGCGACCTTAAATGACACATTAGACCAGCTGGATTTAACAGACATTTTCAGAGCATTTCATCCCAAAGCTACAGAATATATGTTCTTTTCAAGTGCACATGGAACATTTTCTAAGATAGACCACATGTTAGGCCACAAAACAAGTCTCAATAAATTTAAGAAGATTGAAATCATTTCAACTGTATTCTCTGACCACAATGCTATGGAACTAGAAATCAATTATAAGAAGAAATCCGGGAAGCTCACAAATAAATGGAGGCTAAACAATATGCTATTAAATAGTGAGTGGGTCACAAATGAGATCAAGGAGGAAATCAAAAGATACCTCGAGACAAACGAAAATGAAAACCCCATGACACAAAATCTCTGGGATGTTGCAAAAGCAGTCCTAAGAGGGAAGTTTATAGCAGTGCAAGCCTACCTAAAGAAGGAAGAAAAATCTCAAATCAACAGGTTATCTTTACACCTAAGGGAACTGGAAAAAGAACAGCAAAAGAAGCCCAAGGGGAGTACAAGAAAGGAGATAATAAAGACCAGAGCAGAAATAAACAATATAGAGAACAGAAAAACAATTCAAAAGATCAATGAAACCAAGAGCTGGTTTCTTCAGAAGATAAACAAAATTGACAAACCTCTAGCCAGGCTCATCAAAAAAAAAAGAGAGAGGACTCAAATTAGCAAAATCAGGAATGAAAGAGGGGAAATGACTACAGACATCACAGAAATACAAAAAATTCTAAGAAATTACTATGAGCAACTGTATGCCAACAAATTTGACAATCTGGAAGAAATGGATAATTTTCTAGAAGCATACAACCTTCCAAAGCTAACGCAAGAAGAAACAGAAAATCTAAATACCCTGATTACTACCAAGGAAATTGAATCAGTAATCGACAAGCTCCCAAAAAACAAAAGCCCTGGACCAGACGGCTTCACAAGTGAATTTTATCAAACATTCAAAAAAGAACTATCACCTATTCTTCTCAAACTATTCCAAAAAATCCAGAAGGAGGGAAGGCTCCCAAACTCTTTTTATGAAGCCTCTATCACCCTGATTCCAAAACCAGATAAAGACATCACAAAAAAGGAAAACTACAGGCCAATCTCCCTGATGAATATAGATGCAAAAATTCTCAATAAAATATTAGCAAACAGAATTCAGCAATATATTAAGAAGATCATACATCATCATCAAGTGGGATTCATCCCTAGTGCACAAGGCTGGTTCAACATCCGTAAATCAATTAATGTGATACACCACATCAACAAAATGAAGGATAAAGATCACATGGTCATTTCAATAGATGCAGAAAAAGCATTTGACAAAATCCAACAGCCATTTATGTTAAAAACCCTTAGCAAAGTGGGAATACAGGGATCATATCTCAACATAATAAAAGCCATATATGATAAACCTACAGCTAACATCATACTCAATGGGGAAAAGCTAAAACCATTCCCCTTAAGATCAGGAACAAGACAAGGCTGTCCACTTTCTCCTCTTTTATTCAACATAGTGCTGGAAGTTCTAGCCACAGCAATCAGACAACAAAAAGAAATAAAAGGCATCCAAATTGGCAAGGAAGAAGTAAAATTGTCATTATATGCAGATGACATGATACTGTATATAGAGAACCCCAAAGACTCCATCAAGAAACTATTGGAACTGATAGACGAATTCAGTAAAGTAGCAGGATATAAAATCAATGTTCAGAAATCAGTGGCATTTGCATATACCAATAATAAACTAATGGAAAGAGAAATTAAGAAAACTGTCCCATTTACAATTGCGTCAAGAACTATAAAATACCTACGAATAAATTTAACCAAAGAAGTGAAAGATCTGTACTCAGAAAATTATAAGACACTGAAGAAAGAAATCATAGAAGATACAAATAAATGGAAACACCTACTATGCTCATGGATAGGAAGAATTAATATAGTTAAAATGTCCATACTGCCTAAAGCAATATATAGATTCAATGCAATTCCTATCAAACTACCAAGGGCATTTTTCACAGAAATAGAAAATATAATCCTAAAGTTTATATGGAATCATAAAAGACCCAGAATAGCCTCAGCAATTCTGAGGAATAAAAACAAAGTCGGGGGGATCACGCTACCAGACATCAAAACCTACTACAAGGCCACAGTAATCAAGACAGTTTGGTATTGGCATAAAAACAGGCACATCGATCAGTGGAACAGAACAGAGAGCCCAGAAATAAATCCAAGCATTTACGGACAGTTAATCTATGACAAGGGAAGCAAGAATTTACATTGGAGTAAAGATAGTCTATTCAATAAATGGTGCTGGGAAAATTGGACTGACACATGCAAAAAAATGAAACTGGACCACCTCCTTACGCCTTATACAAGAACAAATTCAAAATGGATTAAAGACTTAAATGTAAGACCTGAAACCATAAAAATCCTAAATGAAAATATAGGGAGTACATTTGCAGACATTACCCGGAGCAATATTTTTACTGATACATCCCTACGGGCAAGGGAAGTAAAAGAAAAAATGAACATATGGGATTATATCAGACTTAAAAGTTTTTTCACAACAAAGGAAACCATTAATAAAACAAAAAGGAAGCCTACTGAATGGGAGAATATATTTGCCAACGATATATCTGATAAAGGGTTAATATCCAAAATTTATAAAACACTCATGAAACTCAACACCAAAAAACCAAACAACCCAATTAAAAAATGGGCAGAAGATATGAAGAGACATTTCTCTAAAGAGGACATACAGATGGCCAACAGGCATATGAAAAAATGTTCAACCTCACTGGTCATTAGGGAAATGCAAATAAAACCCACAATGAGATACCACCTCACTCCAGTCAGAATGGCTATCATCAATAAATCAACAAACAACAAGTGTTGCGGGGCTGTGGGGAAAAGGGGACCCTGCTGCACTGTTGGTGGGATTGTAGATTGGTGCAGCCACTATGGAAGTCAGTATGGAGGTATCTCAAAGAAATGGAAATAGAGCTACCTTTTGACCCAGCAATTCCACTCCTAGGTATTTATCCTGAAAAACCCAAGACACTTATTCAAAAAAAAGTTATGCACCCCTATGTTCATAGCAGCACAATTTACAATAGCTAAGACTTGGAAACAACCAAAATGCCCATCAGTAGATGACTCGATTTAGAAACTGGTATATTTATACAATGGAGTATTACTCCGCTATAAAGAAGAATGAAATCATACCATTTGCAATGATATGGATGGACCTAGAGACTATTATGTTAAGTGAAATAAGTCAGTCAGAGAAAGACAAATACCATATGATCTCACTCATATGTGGAATCTGAAAAACTGTATGAATAGCAAAGTAAACAGAAACTGTCTCATAGATATAGAGGAAAAAGCAGGGTTGCTAATTGGGATGGGGATGGGGATGAGGGAGAAAGGGAAGGGATTAGACAGCAAAAATAGGCAACTACAATATTGCCACTGGGATATGAAAAACAATTTGGGGAATATAATTAATAATGTTGTAAATATTTTGTGGGGTGTCAGATGGTCATAGGTCTTGTTAGGGAGACCATTTCATGGATGGAGTAGAGGTTTGGTCACTGCACTGTATACCTGAAGCAGAGGTTGTATAGCAATTCTAATTGAATATATATAGATAGTCACGGGATGTGGATTATACTGTGGAAGAGAGTCAGAGGAAGAGTAATAGATATATATGATATGGGGGGGAGGAGTGGGGTGGCGCATTGGGGTTGGGGGGTTGTCACTTTGAGGGGTAAAATGTATAACTATTGCACTGTGTTGTACACCTGAAACTAATTTTAAAAAAAAATCAGTGCCAAAAAGGGGAGCTATGCTTATTTTAGTAACCTGTTGTTTCTATGTTAATCAGTCTGACATAGATAGAAATGTTGCCCAGAGGTTAGAAGATAAAGCGTACAGGATTTGCCAACAATTATAAAAGGCTTGGGGATCCTACTCTACTAATTCAAAAACATGCCACTCTCATCTGAGATCAGCTAAGGTAAGAGTCCTATGAACCCCCAATAGACAGGGACAACTCTATGCCCCTGCCCAGCGGGAAGCAGATGCAAAAGAAGAGTCCTCTTGTCCCTCAGCTTCCCATAGAAAATTTGTGGGGATCACATCTCTCAAAAGAAAAAAAAATAGACAGGCAGTTAAAGACAGACATTATTATCTCTACATTCTTACACATCCTAAAGTTATCCTAGAAACCGGTAAAAATTGGGTTAATCTTCTCCCTTTAGCTGTTCTCTGTACCAGATGTATCCCCTACAAAGCTGGATTTACCCCTTTTGAAATTATTTTTGGAAGGCCACCATCCCTTCACTCCTGTTTAGCAGCCAAAACCCTGGCTAAAATTCATGGCCTGTCATTGCTTGAGTTTCTCCAGGCCCTGCAGGCCACTCAATCTGGGATGTACCAACAGGCCCATGACGTCCCTCCCCCTCCCCTTCATTCAAGCCTGTCCACCAGTTCTAACTTGGTGACTTGTGGAGGGCCGACAGCACCCCAGTGTCTGACAAGGTCACATTGCCACACAGCACTGGATGTTTGGGGTGCTGCCTTATGGTTGGTCAGGTAATATCTCCTACCTCTATGAACCCATGTGCCTTTCCTCTACATCGGATCCTATAGGAGACAGTACTCTCACTGCATTTATGGCAAGTCCCTGTGGTACCCCGATGATAGATGGCTGTGTAAGCCAAAGATGGGCACGATTTCCCAAGGGGAAAACAATCCAAGACAGGCTACAGCCCGAGGGGACCCCTGTACTGAGAAATTGGGGTCTCAAGCCCCTTGGAAACTGAGGCACAGACCTCTGGCCACATAGGCTAAAAAGCCTGACTGTGAGAAACTGACAGCCTGCCTGTGAGAAACTGATGATAACATCAGCCCCTGAGCTCACTTGACTAAAATAATCAGTGAAAAGTCTCCTCAGAGGCAAAAGGTCTCCAGGCCATGAGGGTTTCGATAAGAGGCAACTTACTGACCATGGGGTATGTTAATCAACAGCCTTGTGTGAATTCTTTTGCCTTGTGCCTTGTTGCAGCAATGGATACTGAAGCTTTGACTGAGAAACACCTGCTACCTCCATAGGACAAGAGAGGTGTGAAATTCCCCTTTGGTTGCTAGGTATTGTATTTACATAGGAATAGACTTTAGATGCTTTTACCCTAAACATAGCCACTGTTAGTCTCTTAGTAGTAACTCAAGTATACTCCCTGTGAGTCTAGCTGCTGGAATTTGGGATAATGGCTAGGTAGTCATGGTAACCACTCTTTAGGAGATATATAGAGATAAGTATAGGAAGAGACTGGGTCTGGGTCTCATAGAGGTTATCACAGTGAAAGACAAGATAATCCTTTAATGGAAGAGTAGGTCACAGTACACCCTGTAGAGAGCACTTACAGGGGAGCAAAGACTGTGAAAATCCTGGGAAATAGAAAATACCAAATTCATAGGAAATGTTTCGTGATTGAGGTAATGGTCAAGAGTACCTATAAAAGAGATATGCTGTAACAATAAAGTGTGACACTCCTGTGAAACTCTTTCAGGTGTCTGCGCTCTCTTTCTTCTTTTCTCTCTCTTCTTTTTTCCTCGCTGACTCCGTCCCACCTTGAGGGAATCCCTGGCCCTCTCTTGGCCCCCCGCAGTGACTCAGTCTGGATAAAGGCCCACATCAAGGTTGGTCTACAACCTACTTGGAAAGGACCTCACCTGGTAATCCTGACCACTCCAACTGCGGTAAAAGTTGACCAGATCCCGACTTAGATCTAGTACACCCAATTAAGCCAGTGGACACAGGAGGGACATCTCAGCGCACTGGTGACCTGCTAAAGCTAATACTGATAAAACCTACTCACCTTACCTCCTTTGACTTTCCTCTGTCTCCTACTCCTACCCATACAGACAGAACAATAGGAATTAAAAAGGGATGACAAAAGGTTAAAAAAGAGAGACACACACACACACACACACACACACACACACACACACCAAAAAAAAATACAGTTTAGGGCCAGGGGACTTCCAGCCTCGTGGACTGGAGAAACCCCAAACCAGGCCTGACTCCTCCTTTTATTATCTTACACATAGTTCAGGAGTGACTTAACATAATTATTAGACAAGAAGAGCCACTCTACTAAGTCATTTTACTAAACAATCACTGCAATAGGTGAGTGAGGAATAAAAAAAAAAAACCTGTAAGGGTTGTGTTAGATCTATATGCTGAATCTGAGCTTTTTGTATTTTTGTTCTACTAACTCCAATTCCTGATTAACTTAAAGGGTTAAATTACGAGGACTATCTAATAGAGATGGTCCTCATAAAAGACTAAATAAATGACTGAAACCATAGATAGAAATGCCTAACGTAGGATGTACCCAATTAATATCTCCTAATAATTTTTAAAGATAATTTGAGGTAGAGAGTTTATCACTTCTTATTTGACCTTTCTGGGGTTTAATAGTCTGTCTGTCTACAATATTTCCCAAATATTGGGCTGGTGTAATAGTTTGGATTTTATCTGGAGCCATAAGGAGTCCTGTAGGGTCAAGCTGTTCTTTTAACAAATCAAAACATTTTGTTAAATTTTCTACAGAAGATGCAACACAGATGTCATCCATATAATGGATAATGTAACAGTTTGGATAGCTTATTGTAACTGGCTAAATAGCTATAAACTTTTAAATCCTTTCTTCTCTCTCTTTTAAGTTCCCATTTTCGCCTAGGAGGAGGGGGATCCAAACAGACAATGGAGAGGAAAGGGTTACAGTTTCTCCAACAGTACCTGGGAGGGCCCCATGGCCTCCCAGTGCACAGTGTTTCTAGCTGTTTTTCGAAAAGGAGGTGGGATTCCTCTCCTGTGCCTCGAACAAAAACAAGCTGCTATAGAGACAGACCACATGGAGCTAAGGACACACTGCAATCCCCTTTCAAAGGTGGACATAAATATTTAGTAATAACTGTGGTGGCTGTTAAAGATCCTTCCTTTTTTCTACTTTCTCCTCTTTGTCTCCTGATTTTAAAACATCCTGTTTTCCTTTTATATTCTGTATCAGTCTGTAAGGGTTTTTGAAGCTGACCAAACTAATCTCCATGTGTCCCAAATTGTAACTGGGATAAAAACTCCATTTTAGGAGGGGGCCGAGTGGCGCGTTGGTTAAGAGCTTGCTTGGGATGCCAGCAGCCCTGGTTCGGATCCCACATATGAGGGCCAGTGACACTGCCCTCAACAACAATAAAAGAAATCAAAACAAAAACTCCATTTTAATGTAATGCCTGGAGATCTATACATACCCTTTTCCAAGTATTTAAATCTAGGGTTCCTGTATTAAAAATACAAAAACAAAAACAGGAATATACCTCAATCATTCCTAATAGCTCCGTTAATCTTTTCTCCCAGACTCACTCTCCCTTAGCCTTAAAAAACTGCTGAAACAGTAAAATGAAAGGCTAATTTTTCCTTCATTCAGAATCAAATCAACTCAGTCAAACTAATAGTACTCAGAGGTCAATATGACTCCCTCCCAGTGGAAGAACAGGAATCAATGATTTGATTTCCTATATTCACAACAGGAGTTGTGAATGAAGTAATAGGACCCTAATCTACTAGCCCCGCCCCCCCATATTAAAGAATTGTTAAAACTTCCCCTTAGACTGACCAGGGATAGATCCTCTTTAACTGCTTGCTACATTCCACAAGTTCTATCTAAATGTGACATAGGCCTGACTGCTCCTTATCCAAACAGTCCATCAGTTAATTGTTGTTTATTTATGGCCCCTGTAAATTCCTTGCTACATTTAGTACTTTTGTACCCAGAAAGGAAATACAAACTAAAACAGTTGTTCTTTTTGGAGTTTTTATTTCCAGCTGGTGACTGTGAGCGGGCTCATGCCCTGAACAAACCCACAGCCCCGAACAAAGGGAGAGAGGGGTTTTTATAGACAGAAAATGCAAATGGAGCAGGTTTCCAATATCCCGGTGGCTTTGTAAATCTCAGACAGTTTTGACAGTATCAGACTCAGCTAGTAAGTTGTTCAAGGCAAGCAAATTACAGAAGTCATAAAAAATGTGTTGTAGTTAATTACATTGACAGCACCAAATGTAGCAGGTCAGTGTGACAGCACTGAAAATATAGCAAGTAAGGATATTACAGGAGCCATAACTGGTGGAAGAGTTTGAACGAAAAAAACATTCAAGCCCTATGGTCTTATCTATAAACACAACTGGCTTATGTCACATTTGGACAAGAGTAGTTAAAACTTGTGGAGTGTAACAAGCAGTTAGGGGAGTATAATTCCTTGATTTGTCTACAGGAAGCTCTACCAATCTCTTATTACAGAGAGGCTGGAGGCTGGGGGGTGAGGGCTAGCAGCTAAGGGTCTTGTTACTTCAGTACTATCAATATAATTAACTGCTGTCTATTTTATGGCTTTGTAACTTGCTATATTTGATGCTGACAAAACTGTCTAAGATTTATATAAACCATCTATTTTTTCTTTGCAGTTTCTGTCTTATAATGCCCTTTCTCCTTTTGTTCAGGGCTGTGAGTTCTGTTTAGGGCATGAGCTCGCTCGCTGCTGCTGGCTAATAATAATAAACTCCAAACTTATTAAAGACTGTTTTGGTTTGTCTTGATTGCTGGGTACAACACTAATAGTACTTGATCCACCCCCATAAGTGACTGTTGAAACTTACCCAAGCTAACAACATAGGAGATAACAGAATTGGGGTTAAAACCTAAAGCAATGGACAACAATTAGAGCTGTGCTTAGAGGTCTTTCAACAAAACTTTTCCAGAGTCCTTTTAAGTCTGATTTGTTCATTTTATATTTCCTCTAAGATATAGACCATGGCAAGGGACAGGCAGAGTGAAATAAGCCCAAATCTGGAGGCTCTCTGTATCTTCACAACCAAGTAGTGTTCAGAGAAAAAAAGGTCCAGAGTGAGCAGTTGAGACAGAATAAATGGATTCTATATTAATTAGGAAATTAACATGCTTACCTGTCATGTCAGAGTCACCTGCAGTTTTACCCCTGTGGTGAGAACAGCTTGGGATCCACTGGGAGCCTCAGGCCCATTAGTCAGTCACAGCCAATTGTGGGGAAGGACTTGGTCCCTGCTCCCTTCAGAACAAGGGACCATCTCTCCTTTAGTGTCCTTTTGCATAGGGGGCATGGCTATTTAGTAGGATCAGGACCTAGTGATCTGGACTTCCACATCCCAAAAGCGGGCTTCTTTACCTGGCATTTCCTCTTTTGGAGCTCATGGGGTAACCTGAGGTGGCTTCAGCCCTGGGTTATCTATAACTGTGGCCAAAAGTCTGGCCTGTCTTTGGTCTCACTATTCCTCTGTTCCTTTATTCCTTTTTTTTCTGTTTTGGTTGTTAAAGACATTGAAACAAATTTCTGGCCTTCTCTAAGTTCTGAGCCTGTTTTAGTGGGTCAAAACTATTAGAATACCCTGCCAGTTAGGGGAAAATATTAAGCATCCTTATATTGGCCTATATGTGATACGTTGGGGAATCGGGGAAGGGGAACAGACAAGTTGCTGTCTTTTTTTTGTTCCTCAGTCTAGTTACGGAGGACGGTGCTTCACTGGCCCATGTTGGTATCATCATTGCGCTCTTCCCGGATGAGGCAAATCAGTCGCCAGCCTCTGGATGGTTGCTCACTGCAGCTATTGGCAGCTCACGCTGGCTGCTGGCTGCTCACACTGGCTGCCAGCCACTCAATGTAGCCTATGGCAGGCCACTGCAGCACGGGCTGCAGCCTACACCATCACTGGGGCTCGCAGCCTAGCTCCAGGTGGAGCTGTTGTTAGCTGTAGAGGGCAGTGTCACTGGCCCTCATATGTGGGATCCAAACCGGGGCCGCTGGCATCCCCAAACCAGCTCTTAACCAATGCGCCACTCTGCTG
Source organism: Aselliscus stoliczkanus (assembly GCA_033961575.1). NCBI lineage: Eukaryota > Metazoa > Chordata > Mammalia > Chiroptera > Hipposideridae > Aselliscus > Aselliscus stoliczkanus. The sequence goes on along the minus strand of CM066740.1, from coordinate 61,178,699 downwards.
GCCCTAGAGAAACAATTATTAACAATTGTAAGGGCCGGCTGAGTGGCACGGTGGTTAAGCACTGGCTTGGGAAGCTAGCGGCCCCGGTTTGGTCCCACATGTGAGGGCCAGTGACACTGCCCTCAAAAAAAAAAAAAAAACAATTGTAAAGAAGATCTAAAAATCTTACAATTGCCCCTTCAAATTCAAAGATGCTGAAACAAGGACTGGGTGGTCTGGCTTGAAAGTTAGCCAATTGGTTTTAAAAGTGTCTTTTTTCCTTCAGTTACCTTAGCCTCAGGCATTTTCGGTTACAAGTGGATTAGGAGATGGGTGGAATCCCCTTTTCTCTGAACTATCAGTTTAGTTTTCTTCTTCTTCTTTTTTTTTTTTTAGAGGGCAGTGTCACTGGCCCTCATATGTGGGATCTGAACCAGGGCCGCTGGCATCCCAAGCCAGCTCCCAACCACTGTGCCACTCAGCCGGCCCTAGTTTTCTTCTTTTTACAGTTTATCATAGAGGCTTTAAAAATATCTGGCCTTCAAATTGACAGGTTAATGGTGGGGTGAATTTTCTAAGCTTTTGTTGTCCTGCCACCCACATGACTTAACATTTTTGTACTTAACATTTCTATAAGAAAGAAAACAAAAGTTTCTCATTGTGGGTGGGGAGCTGCTCATTTGGCCAGTAACACTGTGAAGAGTTCTCTAGGCTACTCTTGGTTCCGAATATGTCAGCTAGAATCCAGAAGAATTTTGTTTTGTTTTGTTTTGTTTTGTTTTGTTTGTTTTTTTTTTGCTTGTTGCTGGTTCAAAAGAATTTATTTAGAAGAATCAGATTTAGATACTTCTGCAACTAAGGCTTACAATAGTGTATTTTTACATTAGCACTTAAAATATGCAAATGAACCAGGAAAAAGTCTAACTTTCAACTAACTGGTGGTTGTTCAACTTTTAATTTACTTAAAAATAACTGAGATGAAAAGTAGTTTTATTAATAATCCTAAGAAAATAAAATTTAACTTTCAAATTATCCAAATGGAAGTTTCTGACCTGAAACAATCCAACATGATCAGAAGCGAGAGGTGTCTTAAGATTATGTGTGTTGGGCCGGCCAAGTGGGTCCTTGGTTAAGAGTTGGTTTGGGAGCCCGAGCTGGGAGCAGCAGGGCTGCCGGTTTGGATGCTGCCCCCTATAGAGCTAAAATCGTGAACAAGAGCTCGACCTGGAGCTGGTCTGCCATGAGTCGATGGTGTAGGCTGCAGTGGGCTGCAGTGATTTACTGTGCGTGACCAGCTGCCAGCGTGAGTGGCCAGCAGACAGCATGAGCTGCCCTGAGCTGCAGTCCGATGGCCAGTGGCCAACCTGCCTCAGCCGGGTAGAGTGCAATGATTACAATATGGGCCAGTGAAGCAATGTCCTCCACAACTAGACTGAACAACAAAAGGACAGCAACTTGTCTGTTCCCCTTCCCGGATTCCCCAACACTATTCCCTCCCCCAATTCCCCAATAAAATCTTTGAAAAACAAAAAAAGATTACGTGTGTAGAATACACATATGTAGTCAAATAAAATAAGGTGCAATGTTTCAAAATAAAACGTATCATTATTTTTGACATTATGTAATACTAAATGTGCTACTTTTAAATATAATAAATGTTAGATTGTAAGTAAAGTAGAAAAATCAACCACCTCAAACTTTATCATCTCTATGCTTTAAAAAAAAACAAAATTTGGGTCGGCTGAGTGGCGCGGTGGTTAAGCGCTGGCTTGGGAAGCCAGCAGCCCCGGTTTGGGTCCCACATATGAGGGCCGGTGACACTGCCCTCAAAAAAAAAGACAAAATTTCTAACATAAATAAAATGACCCCCAAATCTTTTAAATATGTTATTCATGGAAATCCCCCCAAATTAGCCTCATTTGTTTCTCCCTAAAAACTAGGCAAACTAGTTTATTCAAGGGATCCATGTCAAAAACCAATTGAAAATTAGGGACTTGATCACCCAGATAGCATTTCTCACATACAGTTTATTTATTTATTTTTATTTTTTTAGGGCCGTGTCAGATGCAGTTTTGAGACAGAAAAACAATCAATAGGCAGATAAATAAATTCACAAAAAGAAAACAAAACAAAAAACTAAGAAGTTCATAATGGCTTTCAAGTTGAGATAAGTTTCCACAAACAGAGCTTTCCTCATGCTTGGCCTTCATTAAAAGAATATTTCCTCTTAAAAATCTTTCCAGGCCGGCCTACTGGAATGTTGTTTAAGAGTTGGCTGGGGGCCAGCAGAGTGGCTCAGTTGGTTAAGAGCTCACTCAAGAGTGTGAGCTGAGCTCTGAGCAACAGCTCTTCAATGCCCAGCCTGAGCTGCCAGCAGGTGGCAGGATGGCTTACCTAAAAAAATAATAATAATAATAAAAATAAAATTCATTTATGACAAACTCTTGCAACAAACCACAGTATCTTCCTGATTTTAAAAAACAGCATTATTAATCCTGTTTTGAGCTCTCCCAATCTGAATACAAATCCATTTAAAAATACCTATATATATTTTTCTTTAGTGTTTACATGATTAATGCTTGAATTAGGAAAGAAGAATCTACCTTCTTCAATTATATTTTAAATTGACTTAGCGTACAAGTAGATCAAACTAAGAAAAAATATTTTAAAATTTCAGTGGGCCTACCTTTCACTTAAATGTTTAGAAAATCTGGAGAACGTAAAAATTACCAATCACAACAAAGTTGTTTGTAAAAATCCTCAGGTTGTTAATACAATAAAATCACAAAGTTACATATTAGAATAAATTTGAAATCATGAGTGTCAAGAACTCAAAAGTAAATTTAGCTCCAATACAATGTTCCTTAACTCACACCCCCATACTTATCTCTTCTGTTACATTATATTTCACTTGCTTCAGTAATTGCGTTACTCACAAGGGTCTAGTACACAGTACAGTTCCAATAAATAACAATGTTTAATAAATGAACTCAAGATATTAAAACATTCTACCTACTGTAAAAAATACAATATTTAATGTGATCTTATGAAATAGATTAAATATGGAGTTACTTCAACTATAAAAGCATGTATTTAAAACAAAACCAGTTTATCTATTACACTTAAATAGTACTCAGTTTAAAAAAATAAAACATTGTGTACAAATTTTCAGCAACACACATTTTCTAACTAAAGTGTAAGTGCACATGTGATCTGCTAAATATATTCTTCTCATCACTGAAGAAGAGAGAAAGGTCAATATGATCCCCTAAAAATGCTCATAGAACAATATTCCTTACCTTTGTCATTTCTTTCTTTAATTTCACATAAAGTCAGGCAAACATTTAGCCATTTATTTATTGAAGAAAAAAATATACGCGAAGATAGAATGAAATGCTGTCTAAATATTCATTACTTCCATATAAATTATATTATTTGTAAAAACTGAGTTATCTAACAGTTTGCTAAATTTTCCTACTAAAATCATAATGGGCTATATCAATATTTTTAAATCTCCAAATAAATTTTTTATTTGCATTGTAAGTAATTTTGATATTAAATATTGTATAGCATTTTCACAATACAAACTAAATAACTTAATTTTTAAAATGGTAAATCAGTAATAGCAGACACACACACGTGCACGCAAAAAGATCTTAACCTTAAGGCAGCACCTTCATTTAAAATATTAGTTACAACTGATATTTAGATGATGATTTTAATCTTCCTCCCATTATCTTCATTTGTATCATTTTACCTCTTTGGGCAGGGATCTTGTTATATGGATCACACCTTTTCTCACAAAACTCCTAGTTCATTCACTTGTCATTAGAGTGTGTGTGTGTGTTTGGATAGGGGTGTGCTATGAGGAGGCGGGACATTTCATAATTGAAAAAAAGACATCTGTGCTTTTAAGATGGTCATGTGCAAGATTTTTAAAAGTAGGATACTTAGTGTGTGTAAAGAACTTGGCACAGTGTCTGAGACATGGTAAACATACAATATGGGATGCATATTACCATCATGGTATGCAACTGTATAGTAAACTAGTGGATACCACAGCATTTCTAAAATTACGACCACGGGGCCGGCCCAGTGGCTCAGTTGATTAAGAGCTCTCTCAAGAGTGCGAGCTGAGCTCTGAGCAATGGTGGTTTGATGCCAGCCCGAGCTGAGTTGCCATTGCTCAGCTAAAAAATAAAATAAAATAAAATAAATAAAATAAAATAAAATAAAATAAAATTACGACCACAGAAGGACAGACCTCTGGTAATGTGCAGAACCTTCCGATCACTCAAGCTCTTCACAGAGTCACTGCACCAAAGCAGATCTAAACTGTTTTGCAAATCTGGCAATGCCACTGCAAGGCAGTAACTGGAAGTTATGCAAAAGACATGGGTAGAAATCAAACTCAAATCAGTTATTTGGTACTTCTTGTCAAAATTCCTAGTAAAACTGTTGGTGAGGGATTAGTTCCACAATGATCAAATGAAGAGTTGCCAGGCAGTGTTTATTTAGAAAATCTATATGCTTCAAGCAAACATAAAACATACAACCTGAAGTGGTTACAGACAGGATGACAAATGTGGGAAAAAACAAAACAATTTACTTCAAAACCAATGGTTAAAATAAAAATGCTCACACTATGTATTTAGTTACTTATGTTCTTCATCAAATATTAATTAGTGATGATAGGCAGCTGCTAGGGGCTGGGGAGAGGAGGGCATGGATGGGAGTTAAGTGCTTAATGGATGAGGTGGTTTGGTATTAGAAGATGAAAAGAGCTATGGAGATGGATGATGGTGATGGCTGCACAAGAGTGTATTTAATGTATTTAATATCCCTGAACTCTACCCTTAAAAATGGTTCATTTAAGATAATAATTTTATGTTATGTATGCTTCTGCACAATAAAAAATAATTTTAAAAAAGTAATCATATAAAGATCCTTAGAGCTGCTTCACTTGAGGCCCAAGGAATATATAATAAATGCTTATTTTCCAACCTTCAAAAATAAAGAGATTCAGATGTATGCTACAGTCCAATTAGTAAGACAAGGCATATGTGAGCATGTCCTCCTGTAATTTCAGAGCTTCATACATTGCTAGTTAGTGGAATTAGTATTAACACTGAATTTGACTCAAATGAATTGAACTAACCGAATAGTCATTTATGAGTCAAGAACCCTATAATACAGTTACTATCATCCTTGTTTTTCAGATGAAGAAATCGAGGCCCATGTAATTTGCCCAAGATCCTTTAGCTGAGAAATGAGAGGTGAGATTCAGACCCAAGCCATCTATCTGGCCTCCAAGTCATTTTGCTATGCTACCTCTCTGATCTTGTGGCATAAATTCTAATTACCCTGTAAGAAAAATTGCAATGTTAAATACAAGTTAAGGTTTTCAAACAATGAAAACTTTTTAACTATCCTATGTCTGTCCGATTTCTCCTTTAATTTTTTTTCTAGATACATCCTCTTTGCTTAAATTATGTTTTCCATGTAGGGTTCAATTGAAGGATGCTAATGAAGGGTAAGTAAAATCAGACACCAGAGGTTTAGGGTTCTAAGAAATATGAGGATAGTATTTGATACTTCCACTACAAGTGTTAAAATTCTACATTAGCTGCAGTGAGGGTCTCAATGAAGGCAAGCCAAAAAGCATGAATTTTTCCATTATATGATATCTGAAAAACTCTTAAAAGAAAAAGGAGGTCAGGTTACAAAAGGGTGCGAGTTCACATAAACACATGTCAATTCACAGAAACATGCAAGATGACATCCTCTCCAAGTACCAACATAACGATATCTGAGGAATATTTAGTATGAAAAAAGGAGTTGAATTTTAACATTGTGATTTTTCTTTTCAAAGCTGGAAGCACTTGCATGTTTCTTGAAACACATTGTAACAGGTAACTGAAAAAGTTAAATCACCCAATTACAGAATGTACAAGGGAGGTTAAGTAGTCATATGAAAAACATATGTAAAAAAATACCATGTAAAAGAGAAATCCTGTTTACCACAGGCAGATCTAAGCAAAAAACAAAACAAAAAACAAACGAACATTTTATTGATTATGTCATAATCACATCCTATATTTTCTAATCTTTTATTTTCCAGCCTGGTCATCTTATAAAGAAGAGTCCACCAACATAATGACTATAACAAGCACCAGTTAGCCAAAGATGAGGAAAATAACCAGCTGTACGAAATTAGTAGTTTATCTCCTGCTTGTACAAATTAGAATTCAGAAAAATCAAAGGTGAACTTACTAATCAGAAAGCACTCAAACTTTTAAAGTACAACCAGGGCTATCTCCCTGATCACTCCCAACCATTAATTAGAATCAGTGACCCAAAAACCTGAAATGGTTTTGCATCCCATAATTACTATACTTCAACTATATTTCTCAGTTTACAAGAAAATAAGTAAATGTTTTACTTTCTGCCTTTCAACAGACAGATTATGTTTAAGCAGGCTCTTGCCTCCAAGAACAAGGCTCACAGAAGTACGGGAACACCTGGGTGAGGTAGACTGGCGGGCCCAGGTGTGCATAAATCTCAGGGAGTCCGATGGACCCCTCAAACCTTCAGGCACCATCCTGAACAGGCTACCTGGCAACCTCACCAGGTACCATTCAGACACCACATGACACTGGGCCCATACTCTGCCGGCACTACCACACAGGTGCCACATGCACATCGGGCACCACGCTCACACCATGGATAAATGGGCACCGTGGACACCCTGGTATCATGAGCACACTGTGTACAGCAGCAGGCACATCAAGTCCTATGCTCATGCCATGTGACACCGGGCACTGGAGACACATCGCTTATAACCTGGGCAGCATCACACCCCACCGCCCCACAGACATGCCCGGCACCAGGCCCACCCCTTGAAGCACCCCAAGCTGGCCTAGGAGAGCAGTGTGGGGGGCGGTCCACGTGGAAGCTGGGCTCCCAGGGCCACCCCAGGAGCCAGGGCCCCACAACTCCTTTGCGGATCCCACAGCCATTCCCAGGGGCAGCAGGACCTGATGAGGTGGCAGAGGCCAAGCCATCGCAGGCTCCCAACCCCAGGGAATGCTGACTGAGCCCTGCAAAGATCCCTGGGGACTGCCTGCCCAGCCATGGCCTTTGCTCCTGAACAACGAGCGTGGCAGCAAATGCCCCCTCCTCCTCTCCACACTCCCAGAGCAGCGTCTGAGCTGCCCTGAAGCCTGACTGTGTTGTGTCCACTGGGGCCTCCCCCTTTTTCAGAAGTGGCCAAAGCAAGTGATGAACATGTGGAAAAGGAAGGCAATCTCAGAGGACAGAGTGAAGGAAACAGTGGACTGGGAGCCACCCCAAGTCATAACATCAGGGCACACCCCCTCCCCTGAAGAGCAGTCCACGGCAACATTGTCCAGGGGGCTGAAGAACTGTCCGGGACAGTGGCGGATCTGTGTCCCCATTCTTCTCTCTGACAGGACTGCAGTCATGAGCTCTCTGTCCCTGAACAAATCATGAGCACTTGGGAGTCTAATTAGTTCTCAGTTAGTTCCAATGTATGTGGCCTAGAGGGGCCTCTGTGGGATGGACACCACAAGATCCTGGATTCAAGCCTGATATCCTGATGAGATGGGACCTGGGGGACCTGAGATGCAAGATGGGGTGAAGACACATGACACACACAAGGGACATGAACTGTGGTGACCGGTACTGAGAGCTGGAGCAGACAGCGTCTAGGGGCCTTGGGTAGTCACCTTCCCTTAACCTGTGCCCCTTCCCGGGGCTTTCCAGCTTCTTAGCACCTTGATTGAGACTCCTCAGGAGCCCGTCCACACTCCAGTTGTCTCCAACAGGACTGCTCACTTCTGCCTGTCCCCTGGGAACTTCTATTTCCCCAGGGGGACTGGAAGTAATAGATGACTGCCCCTCCCTACCCTGTCACTTCCATACCTTCCCTGGGCAGAACCTCTCTTAGAATCATGTCTGGGGAGGCGCAGGACGTTGCCTCCACGTGGACAATGGCCCCACCCCCAGACTCTCACTTTCTGACCTCCCACTCTGAAATAGTCTCTCCCACTCACCCCTGCTAGAGCCACCTGTCACCCACCTAGGTGGCCTTGACATCCAGGGCCCCACACATTGCCCACCCACCCTGACCATCTGCTCACCCTGAAATACGGCCCTGTTGGAACCTCCATAGGAGAGGCCCCTCCACATCCCTTGTCTCACCTTTCCTTGACCTACCTATAGCTTAACAATAGATCATGCCCTGAAATTAGAACTTGAAATGTCGCCTGTCCCACCCAATTCCCTGTTTTAATAAATTACCCTGAAACTTATGATTAATACATTAGGGTTATTTTATTTTTATTTTTATATTTTATTTTATTTTTAGATTAGTTTCAGGTGTACAACACAATGCAGTAGTTATACTCTTTACCCCCCAAAGTTACAACCCCCCATCCCCAGTTCGCCACCTCACTCCTCCCCCCCATATCATACATATCCACTACAATTCCTTTGACTCCCTTCCACAGTATACTCTACATCCCATGACTATACATTCAGTTCCAGTTGGCATACAATATTATACAACATCAGCTTCAGGTGTACAGTGCAGTGATCAAGCCTCTATTCCATACATGAAGTGGTCTCCCTAACAAGACATGTGACTATCTGACACACCACAAAATTTTTACACCATTATTATATTCCCCGAACTGTGTTTCATATCCCTGTGGCAATACTGTAGTTGTCTATTCATGCTGTCTAATCCCTTATCCTTACCCCTTATCCCCACACCCCTCCCAACTAGCAACCCTCAGATTTCCCTCTATATCTATGAGTCTGTTTACTTTGATCATTCACTCAGTTTTTCATATTCCACATATAAGTGAGATCATATGGTACTTGTCTTTCTCTGACTGACTTATTTCGCTTAATATAATAGTCTCTTCACAACATTATCAATTACATTCCCAGAACTGCATCCATATCCCTGCGGCAACATTGTAGTCACCCACCTATGCTGTCCAAAACCTTCCCCCTCTCCCTCATCCCCACTCCCTCCCAACCAGCAACCATCAGTTTTTCCTTTATCTCTGCTTGATATGACTTCAATCTTCTTAAATTTACTGACTTCTTTTGTGGCCTAACGTGGTCTATCCTGGAAAATGTCTCATGTGTACTTGAGAAGAATGTATATTCTGTTTTTTCAGGGTGAAATGCTCTAAAAATATCAACGAAGTTCAGCTGATCTAAAGTGTCATTTAAGGGCCGGCCGAGTGGCGCTGTGGTTAAGAGCTGGCTTGGGATGCCAGCGGCCCTGGTTCGGGTCCCACATATGAGGGCCAGTGACACTGCCCTCAAAAAAAAAAAATAAAGTGTCATTTAAGGCCCTCTCTCTGTGTTGATTTTCTTTCTAAAGGGTCTGTCCATTGGTGACAATAGGGTGTTGAAGTCTGCTACTATTATAGTGTTACTGTTTATCTCTGTCTTTATGTCTGTCAAAATATGTTATATGTAATTAGGAGTTCTATGTTGGGTGCATAGATGTTTATTAGGGTTATAGTGCCCTTCTTTGTCTTTTATTGTAGTCATTTTAAAGTCTATTTTGTCCAAAATAAGTATTGGTACTCCAGCTTTTTTTTTTCCTCATTTCCATTTGCATGAAATATCTTCTTCCATCTGTAAACAGCATATACATGTGTCCCATTTTCTTATACACTCAGCCACTCTCTGTCTTTTGATTGGAGCATTTAGCCCATTCACATTTAAAATGATTATTGATATGTGCACATGTATTGCCATTTTGTTATTTGTATTCCTGGTCTTCCTGGGTTAGCTTGTTTACCCTTTTTTTTTGTTTAAAAAAGCCCTTTTAACATTTCTTGCAATGCTGGCTTGGTGGTAATGAATTCATTAAGCTTATTCTTTTCTGAGAAGCTCTTTACTTCTCCTTCAATTTTAAGTGATAGCCATGCTGGGTAGAGCAATCTTGGTTGTACACCTTTATTTTGTGTCACTTTGAACATCTCCTGCCACTCCCTTCTGTCCTGCAGAGTTTCTGTAGACAAGTCAGCTGTTATTCTAACAGTTCCTTTGTATGTAACCTGCTGTCTTTTTCTTGCTGCATTTAGGATTCTGTCTCTGTCTTTAACCTTTGCCATTTTAACTATGATGTGTCTTGGTGTGGACCTGTTTGGGTTCAGCTTGTTTGGAACCCTCTGCACTTCCTGGGCATGTATGTTGATTTCCTTCATCAGGGTAGGGAAGTTTTCAGTCATTATTCTTTCAAATACATTCTCAACCCCTTGCTCCTTCTCTTCTCCTTCTGGTGTTCCTATGAGTCTAAGATTGTTTTGCTTCATCTTGTCCCATAGGGCTGTTAAACTATTTTCATTGCTTTTTATTCTTTGGTCTTTTTGTTGTGCCAGCTGGGTGATTTCTGCTATTTTGTCTTCCAAATCGCTGTTCCGCTCCTCTGCTTCATCTACTCTACTGGTGATTTCTTCGAGTGTGTTCTTCATTTCAGTTATTGTTACTTTAGTTCTAACTGGTCTTTTTTATGATTTCTCTATCCTTCCTTATGTCCTCACTAGGTTTGTTAAACATTCTTATCATCAGTGTTCTAAACTCTGTCTCTGAAAGTTTGGATCCCTCTCTTTCATTTCGTTCCATTTCTAGATGTTTCTTCTGATCTTTTACTTGTGACATGTTTCTTTGTTTCCCCATTCTGGCTGTCGCTCTGGGATTGCTTTGATGTATTACATAGATCACCAGGAGAGCCCTGGCTGGATCATGCAGGCACGCAGCTCACGGCCCAACACACCCAGGGAAACTCCCAGTTTTGCCTGTCCCAATCAGCCGCTCACAGATCAGGCCGAGTAGCCCGACAATCAATCACCAGCCTGGAAACTCTGGAAGCACAGTGCGGAGAGCCAGGACCCGAGGTGGCTTGCACACTCCTGCATGTCAGTGAGCAGCCTATTGGAGCCAGAGCACACCCACCTGGCGTTTCCCTGGCAATGCAGCACAAGCCGTGCGGAGGGTGGGGATCTAAGGCAGCTTGTGCACTCCCAGGTCTGAGTGAGCAGCTTGTTGGAGCCGGAGGGCACCCGCTCAGCATTTCCCTGGCAATGCAGTATAAGCCGGGTGGAGGGTGGGGATCCAAGGATGCATGCACGCATGCACACACACATGCACACACGCACTTCTGCGCCAATTCCACCAGACCAATTAGGTCCTGGACCTGACCCTCTGTGTGAGGGCCCAATCCTGTCAAAATGGCGCCCTCCTGTATTCCACTCACATGCAGGCTCCACACCAGGGAACAGTAGTCCAAAAACCTCCAGCCTTTGCACCAAAGGTGTTCATTTCAGTCCGTCTCCTCAGGCTCCTGGGCTCAGCTCACACAGCTACTCCCTCCACCAGAAACCAGGTAAGTGCTCACCGGTGAGCAAGCCCGTGTACCGGCCCCACTGATTCTCTAGCCACTCTTAACCTCACTGTGCTGAGCAAAGAGAGTCATCACTAATTTACTGCCAGCTATCTTGGAACTCCTCTTCCCGGCAAAGGAACTCTGGGCTGGTGAGCTTGGTGTGCGGCCGGCGGGTCTCTCCCCAAATCGGAGAATCCTCCCCACAGCTGGGGCTTCCCTCACGGTGTTCGCCCTCTCTCGTCTCTGCCCCTCCTATGAGACTTGATGTGGCCTCCTCTTTAAGTTCTTCGTTTAGTAGTTCTGTTCATCTAGTGTTCCGGGGACCTCCGGGGTTGAATGCTGTATAATTTGTTTGTAATTATAGTGTGATCCTGGGAGGTAGTTAGCACAGCGTCTGTCTATTCCGCCATTTTACCGGAAGTTAACTTAGGCTTATTGATCATAATCTCCGTGGTCTACCTGGCTAATCCCATCATTGTGTTGGGGTTGCTGACTCCACTGGAGAATCAGGTGTCCACGGGGGAGGCTCCATGCAGACCCCTGGAACCCATAATATGGCCTCTGGGGGAACGCCCAGGTTTTCCCTTAAAAACCCTAAGCTGGTCTGAGAATGCTAAGGCAATTTTTGCAGGTGTTAACCAGGGATGACAGACTCTTCTGCAGGTTGTGGAACTCTTGCTGTCACCCTGTCTATGCTGCCTTCTCAGACCACGGGTGCTCTGATAATAAATGCTTCTTCTATCACCCAAGTCCTGTGTGGTTCTATAGGCTGAGCTGTGCAGGCAGCACAAGCCCTGGGCTCCTTTGGCCTCCAGTTTCTACTCCACAGGCCACACACACACTCTCCATCAGCCTCACATTCCCTCTTCACCCCTCCCACCTGCCTGCACCCCTCCGGCTGTGACTGAGTGCCATGGCATGCCTGTTTTTGTTCCCCCAATCAATACTTTGAAGCAGTTGATGGTATTAGGAGGTGAGGCCATGGGAGGTGATGAGGTTGAGATGCAGACAGGCGGGTAGGGTCCTCAGGACAGCATTGGTGCCCTGTGATGAGGAAGAGACCATACCCCTCTCCCCACTATGGCAGGACACAAAAGGCGGCCATCTGCCAGTCAGGAAGAGGACCCTTCCCAGGAACCCATCATGCTGGCTCTCTGAATGTGCAAAATAACTGTCCTTTGTGTGAGTCCCCAGGCCTGTGGTGTCCATGATGGTGCCTGAGCTGCCTGAGGCAGAGGCCTCCTCTTTCCAACACCTCCCCTGTGAGCCCCAATCCTTCTCCATGGGCCAGCCCCACACCCTCCACACTCACTACCCAGGGAATCCCTGGCCACTGGGGTCAGGTAGATTAGGCCTTCCTCTTGTCAGTGGATAGCATGTGGAGTCCTCCATATCTCCCATGGCCTGGAGCAGAAGCACAGAGCCACCTCCACCAAGACTCCTCCCATCGCACTGGAGGGCTTCCCAATGACCTCAGAGAGTCTTCCCTGATGCCATCCTCCAGGCCAGGAGAACTAGTTTGTCCTTATCTCCCTGGGTCTCAGGTGTGTCCCTGCCCACCCATGTTCTTAGAGGTAAAGGTGCCAATGAGGGAAGAGTCCAGTCAGGGACCTCCTAACATGTATCTCTGGTCACGAACCCAGGAACTACCTACCACTTGCTCTCTATCTGTATCTCTCTCTCTCTTTCTCTTTCTCTCTCCCCTATCTCTGGGCCTTGACCTCATAGGCAGTTATCAATTATCCTGAACATAGCCTTCTTTCTGTCTTTTTGCAGAATTAATGTATGTGACTGACACCCTGCAACCTGAGGGTGAGGCACGGTGGTGGAGCTGTGAGCTGTGAGCCAGGAAGCCCCTCTTCCTGCTAATGGCAATCCAGCCCCATCCAGAAAGACCCTGTTCCCCCCTCTTCCCACTGTCAGCTCCTGGGGAACCTGTGCATGGCTGGGGATTGGGTGGATGCTTGGAAGCTTCATTCCTCATTGCCCAGGAATTCAATGCTCTATTGTTCTGGAATTTTCTGGAGGAGAAGTGTTCCCAGTTTAAGGAAAACTTCCCAATTCCCACTGCTTGCCCAGTGCCCCAGGGACTCTCCTACCATCAGCCATTTGAATGTCAGGAGGTGATGGGGGTCGGGGCTCTGGGAACTCTCACTGTGGTATTTTCAGACAGACCTACACCCATCCCAATCTCTCCTCTTGGATCGGCCATTCCTTGGGCCATTTGATGAGGTCTGGGGTGTGTGTGCAGTGACCACCAGGCTCATTCCCTGCCATGGTAAATGTGAGAGCCACCATCAGCTGGCCCACACTGTGACAGCACCATAGATGCTCCCATCTTTCCCTTCTCTGTGACCAGACGTGGAGGGCACATGTTCAGGTGATCAGGGCCTGAGAAGGCACAGTGCTGGGCATTGGGTGCCCTGTGTGGGAGCTTCCTTCCCTTTCAGCCTCTTGGGGGGGGTGGTCCTTCCAGCTCCCCCCAGCTCCCCATCCCACTGACTCTTCCTGCTGCCTGCCACCCCACACCTCCAGAAATGCAACCTTCCACCAGCTTCTGCCCACGGCCATCTCCACAGAACCTCCCACCTGGCCAGTGATCCTGTTATTCCAGAACATGCCCTGCTCATTCTGCCTGCTCTCTGCCCACCTGGAATCTCCAGGCCACCTCAGGCTGCACCTGTTTGGGGCCCTCCACGCTGAAATCCCACCCTCAGGGCGCTGGGTCAGTGGACCCATGGTTGTCAGTTGAGTTTTGCGGTCTGGGGTACCCCTGAAGGAGGCCATCAGCCCCACAGGGAGAAGCTCAGTTATCATCCTGCTGGGCAGGCAGAGCCCTTGTCAGAACCTCCTGTCACCTCTGGGCTCCTGTGGTTTAGAGTTGGGCACTTGCATGTCATTGTTATGGAACGTTCTCCCAGCGGCCCTGTCCTATACCCCTGGCCCAGGGACCTTGTAAGAGGCTGACCTTGTCCAGCAGAGGTTGTGGGAATCCTGGGGAGCTGGTCCTGCAGCAGGGACACGCAGGCATCACGAACGCCAGTAGCCTCACAGGAGGCTGCCACCCTGTCCCCATCCTCACCCTCCTTTCTCAGTCCCTCTGTCCCTGCCAGCCTGAGCCTCCAGCTGGACTGGGTGGGCCCACAGTGCCCTTCCCTCCCCAGGACACAGAGTCCCAGCCATTGCACTCAGCTCTTAGGGTGGCATAGCTACCTGGTGGGTGCTGCCTGCCTGGGAGGCCCTGAAGAAGGATCTCTCTCTCTCTCTCTCTCATTCTGATTTCATCTTCTGTCCATATATACCCAGAAAGGAGAGTGCTGGCTCATGTTTTTGACAAGTATCTGCTTCCAATCCACAGGTTGCTTTTTTGTTTGATTGTTTCCTTTGCTTCACTGAAGGTTTTTAGTTGGATGGAGTACTAGTTATTTGATCTGGCTTTAATTTCCTGAACTTCCACAAACAGAAGGGGAAAAGCCCTGCATGTTCTCACTCATATGTGGAATCTAAAAAGGACAAACAGGAACAGAGAGCAGAGGGGTGGTCACCAGGGAATTTGCCAAGGTGGCGGATGGGGAGATGTCAGTCAGAGGGGACAAAGATACAGTTTGTGGGATAAGTAAGTAAGCTAATGTATAATGTGGTGATTCTAGTTAATACTGTATTGAATACTGGAGATTTTTTCAGAGAGTAGATATCAGATGCTTTCATCACAAAAAAACTAGGAACCATGAGGAGATATGTTAAATAGTCATCATTCCACTGTATATATGTGTATCAAGTCATTGTGCTTAATGATATAAATTAAGCCTTAAATAGATATTTACAATTTTATTTTTAAATAAAATAAAATTGGTGGCACTTCTATAAACTCATAATGAACCATCCCAAAAGGAAATTAAGAAAAGAAAATCTCATTTACAATACTATCAAAACCAATAAAATGCCTGAGAATAAATTTAACCAAGTAAATTAAAGACTTGTATAATGAAAACTATGAAACATTATAAATGAGACAAATGGAAAGTCATCCACACTGGAAACCTTAATGTTTTTAAACTGTCCATACTACCCAAAAAGATCTTGAGACTCATGCTACTCCCATCAAAATCACATTCTTTTTTTTTCTTTTTTACAGAAATAGGAAAAGAAATAACAAAATTAATATGGAACAACAAAAGACCCAGAATAGCCAAAATGGTCTTGAGAAAGAAGAACCAACCTGGATGAATCACATCTCCTGATTTCAAAATATATTACAGAGCCAAAGTCACTAAAATTGTAAGGTCCTGGAGTACAGACAAACACATAATGCAATAAAACAGAAGAGAGAGCACAGAAATAGACTCACAAACATACAGTCATTGATCTTTGACAGGGCTGTCCAAAGCTCACACTGGGACAGAGACAGTTTCTTCAACAAAGGGTGCTGGGAAAAATGAAGATCCCCAGGCAAAAAAAAAAAAAAATGTAACTCTGGACCTGTGCCTTACCCCACACACAAAACTCAACTCAGAATGGGTGAGAGACTCTAATGTAAGACCTGAAACTGTGAAACTACAATAAACAACGGCAAAACCTTCATCACTTTCATCTGGACAATGATTTCTTGGCTATGGTACTGAAAGGTAACAAAAACAAAAATAAACAAATAGCACTATGACAAACTAAAAATTTTATGCACAGGAAAGAAAACAACAGAATAAAAAGGAAACTGGTGAATTGGGAGGAAATACTTGCAAAACATATACATGATAAAGAAATTAATTTCCAAAATACATAAGGAACTCCTACAACTCAACAGCCAAAACAAAACAAAATGACAACAATAAAAACCCATATCCAGATTTTAAATGGACAAAGGACATGAACATATCTCCAAAGAAGACACACAAAGTGAACAACAGGAACATGAAAAGAGGCCCACATCACGAATCATCAGGGAAACGCAAATCAAAACTGCAATGAGGGCTGGCCGAGTGGCGCGGTGGTTGAGTGCTGGTTTGGGAAGCCAGCGGCCTGGGTTCAGGTCCCACATATGAGGGCCAATGACACTGCCCTCAAAAAAAAACCCCAAAAACCTGCAATGAGATAACACCTCCGTCCCATAGAGATAGCTGTTAAAAAATAAAAAAGATAAGAGTTGGCAAAGTTCTGGAGAAATTGGTGGGAGTGTAATATTGTCACCACACCTGGAAAAAACAGTATTGAGATTCCTCACATAGAACTGCCATGTGATCCAGCCATCCCACTTCTGGGCACATCCAGATGGGATGAAATTAAGACCTTAAGAGATGTCAACACCACCATGTGACAGCTCTGTTCCCAACAGTCAAGGAATGGAAACACCCAAGTGTCCATGACACCGATGGGAAGAGAAAAAGGGGCCATGATGACTGAATGGTCTATGGTATTTGGGGACAGACAAACGGATGAAGAAAATATGGCATATACATACAGCACATACATACAAACATACTTTATGCATGTATGTGTATATAAAATGTCCACATGTATACAATATACAGGAGAGCACTGAGGATTTCTGTGCCCACATTTTACCTGGAGGAGGACCAGGACCAAGAGGGAGAGGCAGGCAGCAGTGTTGGACAGCACTTTCTGGAAGAGGAAGAGAGATCTGAGCCATTGAAGTTTGAAGTAGGAGGTGTCTCTTTCTTGAGCTGAAGAAAGTTTCTCAGGAATCTGGAACAAGAACATAAGGGCCCCTATGGGGAGGACTCGACTATCAATTTCAATGCCTGTGATCCTGTCTCATCCACTCAGCCTGGGGGTGTCCTTGTGTGAATGTCAGGGTGGTCTGGTCAAGGGCCCCTCTCAGGGTGTGTGTGTGGGGTCTCTACCTGGGTGGAGCCCCAGGAGTCTGGGGGTGATGTGGACAGGGACAGCTTTCAGGGGTTACTCAGGAGTGTCAGGGAGACAAACTCTTTTTCCAAAAAAATATCCTAAAGCTGGTATTCCAAAGTGTGCAGATAATTTAGTTATGTGGACCCCTCAGAAATGTCATGACTCACAGAGCAAGAGTCATTCATTCTGAGTTCTCCTTTCATCCTTCTCGTTTCCTGGAACGAATGGGCCCTGCTTCTGCCAGGCTGTCTCAGCACTGTTCCAACACTTGTTAATCAGCATCAGTCTCAGTGCCCTTTGCAGGCAGTAGTATCTACAATTTGATAAAAATAAAAAACTTTTGTTTTCATTTTATTGATTTTTGGCAGTTACCTTTGATTTATGGAGAGATGTTGGTTTCCTCATTTATGGTAGCGATTTACAGTATCCTTTATTTTATTTTATTTTATTTTATTTTATTTTATTTTATTTATTTGTTTTTTGAGGGCAGTCTCAGATGTGGGACCGAACCGGGACTGCTGGCTTCCCAAGCCAGCGTTTAGCCACCGCGCCACTCAGCCGGCCCTACAGTATCCTTTAAAAACTTAAGTACGGGATAAAGAGTGTATAAAGAAATAATGATGCTAGTTGGAGGAGGACTGAGATAATGACCATAAGCCTGGTAGGGAAGTGAGTGAGGTAGTGGAACGTGAACCTTGAAGTTGGTGATTCTGCTAGTTGGGTGCCAATCATCTTTTCAGGAGGATGAAGGCACAACAACCACAAGAGGAATGAGTGGAAGCTTATCATGAGTTGCAAGATACCACCTCGCTGGACCAAACTTTGGGCCACCTGACTCCCTTGGCCTTCAGGATTCCACCTGGGCTGTATCTTATGAGAAGTCCTCCAGGGTAGCTAGCTGTGGAGTCATCTCTCTTCCCATACACTGATCACCATCCACCTTTCTCTGGAACCAGCTGTGTCATCAGAGGTCACAGAAGAGATGTCTGCTGGGGCTGAGGGAAGGGGACCTACAGCCAGCTGCAGATCATGTGCCCCATTGAAGGGCTCACAGCAGAAACATGGGCCCAGTATGGCCACATATTCCAATTTCTCAAGCCAAGGCAGAAATTTAAATTCTTATGTGAAATTTCACCATTTTCAATTTTCACAGCAAAGTTTGCCCATGCCTGGGAGCTGGATCTTGTCTCTACACCCTCAGGTGACACACAGGAAAGCTTCTGGGTGGAGATGGCCATCAAGCTGCAGTGCCCTCATACCCAGGTCCTGAAAATGAGGTAACCTAGGAAAGAAAATCACAGATAGAGTGGGTTGTGTGAATCATGTGTTTCCCCATAAGACCAGGCCCTCCTGGTGGGAGAGGAGGGGCCTGAGTCATCTGGCCCTGCCTGACTAAAGCCAACCCCAAAGGCTCACAGGCCTAGGGCAGCATGAATGATGAGATCCAATGGGACAGGTGTCCACCATTTGGGGACATGGGGCAGAATCTGGGACACATACAGAGACCTCCCCACAGACACATGTCTCAGAGGGAGTTCCAAGGCAGGACCTGGAGAGGAGGGTCACTGTGTATAGCGGGGGAGGGCAGCAAGCCTGGCAGGGCAGTGACTCCAGGCTCTGGACCTTGTTGGTGAACAGAGATTCCAGCTGGGGATGGGCTCTGACCGCACACCAGCTCCAGGATGGAAAGCTATGCCTGGGATGCTGAGCTGGAAAAGTTGGGGAGTGTAGAAAGCTATTACCGGCAGGACTTGGGGGAACAAAGTCCAGGAAATTAGATACTCACATGGGATCCAGGCCACGTGAGGGCTGCAACCTAGGAAGAAGGGTCAGGTCTGGGTAGAAGAAGCTGTGCTCCCAGGCTGCAATGGAGGGGGACAGGGACATCAGATACAGAGAAGCTGAGGACTGAGAGAGACTTGCCTCTCTCTGGAAAGGGAAAATTTGATCTTTGTGGTAGTTCCTGCAGGGCATTCACCTGCCTATAAGTGCAGCTCTGGTTTCTTGGGTCTCCATCTCACCCCTGTGCCCCTTGCTGCCCCAAGGCACAGAGAGAAGGCAAGGCAGTCCCTTGCACTGCAGGGCTGACTGGTGGGACCTGGGCGCCTGTGGGGGACCAGCCTCCTTGGGTCCAGGGGTTCCCTCAGGTGGGGAAGGCATTGGCAAGAAGAAAGAAGAAGAGAGTGGAGACACCAGGGAGAGTTTCAGAGTAGTGTTACACTTTATTGTTACAGCATGTCCCCTTTATAAGGACTCTTTACCAATACCTCAATCACAAGTCACACGTTACATTTCACATGAGTTTGATGTTGTCTCTTTCTCAGGGCTTTCACAGTCTTTACTTCCTAGTAATTGCTCTCTCCAGGGTGCACTGTGACTTGCTCTTCCATTAAAGGATTATCTTGTCTTCTACTATGAAAATCTCTATGAGGCCCAGACTTAGTTTCTGCATATCTCCTAAAGAATGTTTATCATGACTATCTTGACTATCTAATAATTATCCTAAATTCTAGCAGCTAAACACAATTGTAAGACTCACAGGGCATATACTTGAGCTATTACTAAGAGACTAGCAGTGACTGTGTTTAGGGTAAAAGTATCTAAAGTCTATTCCTATGTAAATACAATACCTAGCAACCAAGGGGGGGGGGTCTCACACCTCTCTTATCCTATGGAGGTAGCATCTGTTTCTCAGTGAAAGCTTCAATATCTGTTGCTGCAACAAGATACAAGGCAAAGAATTCAAATAAGGCTATTGATTAACATGCCCCATGGTCAGCAAGTTGTTTCTTATCGGAACTCTCATGGCCTAGAGACCTTAGTCTCCAAGGAGACTTCTCACTGTGATTATCTTAGGCAAGTGAGCTCAATGGACTGATGTTATCATCAGTTTTTCATAGGCAGGCTGTCAGTTTCTCACAGACAGGCTTTTGGCCTATGTGGTCAGGGGTCTGAGCCTCTGTTTCCAAGAGGCTTGAGTCTCCTTTTTCTCAGTCTTGGGGTTCCCAGGGGGACTACAGCCCAACTTGGGTTGTTTCCTCCTTGGGAAATCTTACCCGTCATTGGCTGACATAGCCATCTCTCACTGGGTTACCACATGCACTTGCCATAAGTATAGTGAATGCACTGTCGCCCACAAGAACTGATGTCAATAGAAGGCACATGGGCTCATAGGAATAGAGACTATAACTGACCATGAAATTTTGTCACATATTGTGGTGCTGACGGCTCCAAACAGGCACCCCAGGTGGACTTCCTAGGTAGGGATGCTCAGGCTCTCCCGGCCCCAGTCGTAGAGCTTCTCTGCCACTGCTTCTGGTGTCTCTGCTTCACTTGGAGCCTGGCACAGGGGCAGTTGGGAAAGTGTCTCTCTATTCTGCCATCTTACCGGAACCCCCTTAAATTGTTATTTTGAAGAATACCTTTGGTAGTATTCTTTTTGTTTTGTTTTTTTGAGGGCAGTGTCACTGGCCCTCATATGTGGGACCCGAACCGGGGCCACCAGCTTCCCAATCCAGTGCTAAACCACCGCGCCACTTGGCCGGCCGTTAAATTGTTATTTTTTGAGGATGACGTGATTCTTTATATACAAAGCCCTAAACACCACCAAAAAACTATTAGAAACAACAATAGAATACAGTAAAGTTGCTGGATACAAAATCAATGTACAAAAAAAATCGATTGCATTCCTATATACTGTCAATGAAATTTCAGAAAAACAAATAAAAGAAATGATTTCTTTTGCAGTTGCAACAAAAAGAATAAAATACGTGGGAATATCCTTAAGAAGGGATATGAAGTACCTATACAAGAAATTTATAAGACTTTTTAAAGGAAATTGGAGAAGCCACAAAGAAATGGAAAGATATTCCACATTCATGGATTGGAAGAATAATCATAGTTACATTGGCCATATTACCTAAAGAAATTTATATTTTAATGCAATCCCCATCAAAACCTCAGTAACTTTTATTTTAAAGAAGTAGAACAAAAAAATAATCAGATTTGTAGGGAATCACAAAAGACCCCAAAGAGCCTTAGCAACCCTAAGAAAAAAGAAGGCTGGAGGTATCATACTCCTTGATTTCAACTTGTAGTACAAAGTGACAATAACCAAACCAGCATGGTATTGGCAGAAAAACAGACACACAGACCAGTAGAATAGAATTGAAACCTCAGAAATAAACCCATATATAGTAGGGGTGCCAAAAAAAGTATAAACATTTTAAGAGATGTTACATATGTTCGAGCAGTAGTTTGTTGTATTCAGAAGTGCTTGGACACTGATGGTAACCTTTTGGCACACCTTCTGTAATTGCAGAAGTCAAACATAACTTGTATTCATCTTTTGTTATAGGTATATACTGCATATTAAAATGTTAATGGTTTTCTCCTTTCTTAAAATCTTTTTTGGTTTTAAGATGTTTATTTGGGGAGTAGCAGTAAGATGGTGGAATAGACGGATGCTTTCCAAACTGCCTCCCAGGATCACCTCAAAATTACAAATAATTTATACAACATTTAAGCTCAGAACATTAGATGAACAGAATCTCTAAACGAAGGACCTAAAGAGAAGGCCATGTCAAGTCTGGTAGGAGGGGCACAGACAAGAGAGTGTGAGCCCCGTGAGGGACACCCCAGCAGTGGGGACGCTTCTCTAGTTGGGGGAGAGACCCTCCAGCTCCACACGGAGCTTACCAGCCCAGACTTGATTTGCCAGGAAGAGGAGTTCTAGGGTAGCAGGCATTAGAAATGAGTGAGGACTCTCTTTGCTTGGCTCAGTGAGGCTAAGGGCGGCTGGAGAACCAGTGGCACAGCGCACGGGTTCGCTCACTGGTGAGCACGCACCCGGTTCCTGTTGGAGGGAGTAGCTATGTGAGCCTGGCCCAGGAGCCTGTGGGGAAGGTCTGAACTGAGCACCTTTGGTGCAGAAGCTGGAGGTTTGGGGACCATTGTTCCGCTTGTGTGGAGCTTGCACATGTGCAGTGTATAGGAGGGTGTCGGAGTCCAGCTCCGACACGAAGGTTCCAGGAGCCACCAGAGGCTGAAGAAAAGAAAGACACAGAAAAGCAGAGCCGGGAGGGCTTCTCAGCAGGGATGCTGCGAGAAGGCACTTTATTTTAAAACACAGCAAGCTTTATACAGTTTGTATGGGTGCAAGGCCAAACTCTGGGAGACATGCCAACATGTGTGTACAAGCTACAAGGTCGACTGCGTTATTCATCTTCTTGGTATCTCCTTGTTTGCCTCTTATGACTGCTTTCCCAGCTATCTACTAGAACATCCTGTTTGTTGATTACTGTGGAGGCACGTAGGCCTCGCCAGACCCCATTTTGAGGATACGCACCTGGAGTGCGCTTTCAGAGATTTAAGGCGCCTTGCCAAACCCCTTTCAGGGTAGGCTGCGGCCTCTTTCCCTGCCCCAAGAAGGCCCAGCGACGTCCCGCGGCTCTCCAAAATTCCCCCTTTTATATTTTATTTAAATGGAGGTTATGAGAGGGTTTTTGTTTTTGTCTTGTTCCAAATTAAGACGTGTCATTTTTATCCAGATTTGGGAGAACTGGGAAAGCATCATACGACAACAGCACAGCAATATCATACATAACACTATGAGTCCAATACCGATAACGCACAACCCGATGAGTTGCGTCCCCCATTGTCTCATAGAAGGGAAGGTACTAGAGAGTGTATAAAGAAAATTTTGTGCTTCTTTAGCAATATCAATATTTAACCGCGGCGCAGACGCCAAAGCTTGGATTTCATTGTGTAGTTCTCGAATGTCAAGGGATGTATTAGAGTTATGCCAGATGCCATTTAAGTGATTTTTAACCTTTTCCCACTCATATCGGGAAGCGTTATATCGTACCGGTGTGACACACACATAAGTGAAAGCAGCGTGGCAGGTAAGGGAGGAGCGTGTTTCTATACTGACTATCTCATCTCCAAGTAGTTGGACTGTGTCATACAAGGCATTTAATCTCTGTTCTATCTTATGATCCCAGTCCTCTTGGGTCTCCAAGACCTGGGTAATGTTAGCTGAAAGTTGGTTTACATAGTCAGCCGTCTGAATACCTGTTGACAGTGCGACGGCCGCCGTGGCGGCGGTTGCAATCATGGTTACCAGAGCGGTTATTCCAGCTATTAAGAGTCCGATGAATCTTTTTCCCCTGATTAACTGTATCTGGGCTTGTTGTAACACAGCTAGGCCTTTGTCATCATACCAAGGGCCTGTAATGTTAGTAGGGAGAAATACAAAGGAGGGTTGGATAACAATTAAAACATCACGTTTTGTGCTATTTACACAATTAGTAAGAATACATTGAGTACATGTTGTAGTTAGGACTCCCTGTGTATCTGCCAATATTCGTACCTCTCCGATTACAAGGGCGTATGGTTCAGGGACACAGGCAGATACACTTACATTCCAAGAACTTCCCGACCCACTTAAGACGCCTGTGGTAGGAGCAAAGGAGACATTAGCTCTAGATATAGTAATATAATCCATAGCTGTAACCAGCTTCCAAAGGTCCGACTGCCAGGTATGATTATTACCAGTCCAGAGTCCCGCCACTTGTTGGGTAGGCTGACAATCGGAACCCATCTCAGTCCAATCACAGATAATCTGGTTGCAGACAGATGTATTGGCATGGCAGGTCCTCCATTCGATCATTCGATCGGAGTACGTGTTGCGGGGCATGCAGGGGCGGATCCTTTGGGGGGGTTTGCCCACGGTTTTTAAGGAGCAATTAAATTTTGGGTATAACATGTCCACGTCCCAATGGATTCCACTCACAGTTTGATTTGTATCCATGTTATCCACTCTCTGAATAATAGTACAGTTACTGTTATTGCGTGAAAAACAGATAGGAAGGTGCATACTAACTCCTGAATAGTTAAGCCCAGCGTGCCACTGGAGCCAGATGTGGTCAGAAGACGGGAGACCCAGAGTTTTGGTATCATTAACATAGACAGGGATTCTTTGGTCTTCCCATGTAACTGGATGCAGTAATGGAGGATTGGGCAAATAGGCCCAATACGTCTCATTAGCCTTGATTATTGGGGGCATATAGGTTACCCATAAGGCAGCGGTCAACAGCAGTAGGCCCCGTACATGGGCTCTCGTAACAGGAGTTTTATTGCGCGGCGGTTGTTGGTCCTGAAGGCGCAGTCTGGACATGGCATTCTCAAGGCGCCTCAGGCGTCTCTGCTGACGGGCCGCTTTGCTCTTGGGCATGTTGTACGCACCTTTCTGGTAACCACCGGGGACTGGGAGCATCTGTGGGAAAAACACAAACATAACCTCGCCCCCACATTAGCACGGGATCAGGGCCATGCCGTTGTCCCGTGAGGGGGTCCTTCCAATACACAAGAGGATGTTTGTGTTTTTTGGGGTGCCAAAAGCGGTCAGCTGCTGACCGACCGTCTTTGTCGAGTTGAAGAAAATTTAAAGTGTATAGGGCATGTGATAAATGTGCCTGTGGTGTATTGTATAGTAGACTCCCCCTTTTTAATTTAGTAAGTTGTGTTTTTAACGTGTTGTGTGTGCGTTCGACAATACCTTGGCCCTGTGGGTTATAAGGAATGTCTGTCTTTAAGGTGCTAGAAAACTGGCGGGTAAATTGTTGAAAAGATTTGTTGGTATATGCCGGGCCATTATTAGTTTTTAAAACTTTGGGGATGCCCATGACAGAAAAACAATTTAGTAAATGGTGTTGTACGGCACGGGCCTTTTTAGAACTAAGACATGTAGCCCACATAAAATGAGAATAGGTGTCAATGGTCACATGTACATATCGTAAACGGCCGAATGAGGGTATATGTGTGACATCCATTTGCCACAAGTCATTGGGGCGTAACCCGCGAGGGTTGACTCCAAAATGTGGGACAGGTAATAAAGGAGCACAATTAGGGCATGTTTTGACAATGGTTCGTGCCTGTTTTCGAGTGATGGAAAATTGGAGTTTTAATGATTGAGCTGATTGATGATGAATCGCATGAGAGGCGGCAGCTTGATCTACAGCTGAACATATAAGAAACATGGTCAATCTAGTATAATTATCAGCAAGTGCATTACCAGCAGAAAGGGGACCGGGAAGATTTGTATGGCCTCTCAGATGGCCTATAAAAATCGGGTCTTGGCGTTGGCGTAATAGGCTTTGAATCTGACCGAACAAAGTTAAGATAACACTGTTGGAGTTTTTTAGGATGGGGACGACTTCCAAATGTTGTAACGCCAGTACAACATATTGACTATCAGAGTAGACATTTAAAGGTCTAGAGAAAAGGTGTAATGTTTGAAAAACAGCAAACAGTTCAGTCTGTTGAGCCGACGTATAAGAAGTCTGCCATTGTTGAACACTTGTGGGGGTGATAAGAACTGCCTTCCCATTGGAAGAGCCGTCGGTGAAAACAGTAACTGCGTCAGGTAGGGGTTTAGGGGACACGGCATGAGGAATAATAAAGGGGGTAACTTTAAGGAATTGTAAGATTTTATCATTAGGTAAATGATGTTTAATGGTACCTGGAAAATGTGCCAAGGATAGGGCGAAGGTATCACACATGTTTAAAAGCCACTCCAATTGTTGGGCAGTGTAAGGGAGGACGATGGAAGAGGGCTCCATTCCTAAGTAAAGGATACTAGCTTTGTGCCCTTGTTGTATACGTTTGGCGACAAGCTCATAATATGGCACCAGGGTGCGGGAAGGAGTGACATTACCGTGTATCCAGTAAAGGACTCCTTGTTGATAGAGCGTGCCAGTAGATGTGTGATGGGTGGCTAAAATGATTAGATCCCAAGGCTGTGAATAGTCACAATACTGTAACGTGGCTGAGGAAAGTGCAGACTCTACCAATTTTAAGGCATCTTTTCCTTCCTTGGTTAGGGTACGAGGTGAGGTAGGATCTGAATCACCTTGAAGTATATTAAAAAGGGGCAACAGTTGTTTTGTAGTAATGTTTAAGGAAGGGCATATCCAATTGATATCGCCAAGAACTTTTTGAAAGTCATTGAGGGTGGTTAAATGTTGGGTTCGTATTTGTATCTTTTGGGGAGAAAATTGTTTTGGTGCCAATAAATAGCCAAGGTAGTTGTACGGGGCATGTGATTGGACCTTTTCAGGGGCTATGTATAATCCAAATTTAGTCAATGACTCCTTTAACTCACCAAAAGCCTGGGTTAGATAATAATGACTGGCGTGTGCTAGGAGAATGTCATCCATGTAATGGATGATGTAGATGGTAGGAAATTTTTTCCTAACGGGCTGGATGGCTTGTGTTACATATTTTTGACATAAGGTAGGACTATTGGCCATCCCTTGAGGAAGAACTTTCCATTGATACCGTTTTATAGGCTCACGAAGGTTAATGGCTGGTATACTGAAAGCGAACCGCTCTTTGTCTTTAGGATGTAAAGGGATGGTATAGAAGCAGTCTTTAAGGTCTACAATTATCTTATGAGTATCTTGAGGAATGGCCATGGGTGTAGGTAGGCCAGGTTGAAGGGCTCCCATGGTATACATGGTTTTATTTACTTTTCTAAGATCCTGTAACAGCCGTCATTTTCCTGACTTCTTTTTTATAACGAAAATAGGAGAGTTCCAAGGGGAGTTGGAAGGTTCAATATGACCAGCTTCCAGCTGTTCCTGTACCAACTGAATCGCTGCTTCCAACTTTTCAGATTTTAAGGGCCACTGATCAACCCACACAGGCTGATCCGTCTTCCATTGAATGGGGTCAGCATGAGGGACAGGAATGATCGTAGCCCCTAAGAAAAAGCCTGATGGACATCAGGACCACCTATATACATATGCATGTTACTCATGACATCCCTCCCCCATAGGTTAACAGGCAACTTTTTTACTATATAGGGTTGGAAAACTCCTTTTTGTCCAGTCTCACTTGTCCAAGTGAGATAGGAAACACTTTGTAATGGGGACTGAGACTGTCCAATACCTTGTAAATAAGAGTAACTTGTTTTGGTAGGCCAAGATTTTGGCCAATGATATGAGGAAATAACGGACACGTCGGCTCTAGTATCTAAAATTCCCTGGAATTTCTTTCCATTGATGTAGATGGTCATTTGAGGTCTTTGAGTTTTAATTTGTTGTATCCAATAAGCATCGGAAGAGCCGAACCCATTGTTACCCCTATTGGTATGTTGAATAGCGTTAGGGAGCTTGGGCAGTGGCAAAAGTAACAACTGAGCGACACGAGTCCCAACAGGTAAATCAATAATTTTTTTTCGAGTAGAGGCCATAATTTTTATTTTTTCTTGGTAATCTTGGTCGATTACCCCAGGGTGAATAGTTAGTCCTTTGATGGTAGAACTACTACGACCCAATAAGAGTGCCCACATTTCAGAGGGGAGAGGCCCGAACAAATCAGTGTTTAATAATTGGATTCCCATCTCGGGAGTTAGGACTGTGTGTCGAGAAACGGAGATGTCCAGTCCCGCGCTTCCTGGTGTGGCCCTAGAAAGGGATTGGATTGCTCGTTTTCCATTGCCCCGAATACTTTTTGAGGGGCCCGAGGCAGGCCCCTCCGGGAGTTTCCCGACTGTGGTATGGCGGGGCCCTCCACGTCGGTACGAGATCGACACTCAGTAGCCCAATGATATCCTCTTCTACACCTAGGGCAAGGTTGTGACGGGGTCACATTATGAGGAGGTGATTGGGGACATTGTCGGACCTGATGACCTATTTGTCCACATCCATAGCAACTACCAGGGGGTCCAGCAACTCTAGCGCGCCTTGAAGTTGGATTTTCTCTTTTTTCTCGGCCTCGACCTCTACCTCTCCCAAAATGTTGTTGAGCCATCATAGAAAGGGGTATGCTCTTAAGGGCAGAGGCAAGAGTGAGGCCCTGGACATAGCTATTACCTATGTCAGCACAAAGTTTAACCATGTCATTAATTGTGGCCTTAGTGCACCACGGTCTAATGGCGGTTTGACAAACGGTATTGGCGTTTTCATAAGCCAGCTGTCTGACCAAAATTGTTCCTGCTTCAGGGTCCTCAATGAGGCGAGAAGCGGCTTGAAGGAGTCGGGCCACAAAATCCTGAAATGGTTCGTCAGGGCCCTGTCTAATCTTTGACAATTTTTCCCTCCGCACTCCCGTTTTAGGCAGTTTTTTCCACGCTTGTAAAGCAAGTTGGCGGATTTGATCATATACTTGCGGCTCAAACAAGAGTTGATCATTAAGATCAGTATATTGTCCAGCCCCAGCCAGCATCTCATAAGTGATAGCGATTTGATTATCATTATTTTTTTGATGTTTTTGAGAACAGAGCTCAGAGTATTCGGACTTCCATAAAAGGAAGTCCCCTCCAGAGAGGCATGCCTTACAGATACTTTTCCAGTCAGCAGGGGGCAGTGCATGAGTAGAAATAGTCTGGAGCACAGCTTCGGTAAAAGGAGCAGTGGGCCCATACTGAGTGCAAGCCGTTTTAAGCTCTTTTAACTGCTTATACGGCAGCGGGTCATGTCGTCGCCGTGGAACTCCATTAGCATCATTATATTCTATGACTGGATACATAAGACGGGTCTGAAACCCTTTTAAGTGTTCTCCTTTCTTTGTAGCAGTGCGGAGAGCCAATTGTAATGGGGAAATGATATCATCTAGAGTGGGAGGAGGTGCCCTGGCAGGGAGAGGTCTGCCAGGCTCCAAAGTTAATGCTGGAGCCATTACCAATCTAGGAATATGGGGCTTGGGGGGCAAAGGGTGTTTAGACTCATCATCTAATCTGGGCGTGCTGTCCTTATCGGTAGCATGTAGGCCATGCATACATTCAACAATAGCTTGTAATTCTTTTCTTATCTCAGTTAACATAGGGACCGTTGAAGTTTCTTGGGTAGCCGCCATAACGAGGGGGTCATTATGATGGTAATGGGCAGCTTGTTCATCTATTTCCTGCCAATCTTTAGGATCATGATCTCTTTTTAAATCAGGGTAAAGAGGGGGGACCTGTTCCAAGGCCTCCAGAAAGGTTTGATAAGTTTGGGTAGCACAAACTTTGGCGACGGAATCCCCTATTTGAGTCTCTTTTGATTTTTCATCTGTAACTGATGGCGCGGAAGGAATGACAGGCTCTTCGTACTGATGCGCCCCACTCGGTATTTTAGAGGGGCAAGCATCAAGATTCGGAAGTGGCGGTAGAGGGCCGGACGGAGGGAGATTGGCCTCTGAAAGGGAGTGCCTTAGGCTCCCTCGACAAGCCCGCCAGCACTCGGCCTCCGAATCTTTGACTAAACAGTCCCGAATAAGGGTCCAAAGCCCAAAGGCATCAATAGGAGTTTTTTCTGGGCCGTGGGCCTGAAAATGATTTTGTATACGTTCGCCCACCTTTTTCCATGTTTTAATATTAATGGTGCCTTCCGCAGGGAACCAAGGACAAACCTGCCTAACAAAGTCTATAAATCTAGAGATTTGAGCTTTATCAATTTTAACACCATGGAGTTGCAAAGAAGTTTGCAAAACTTGTACAAACAGTTCAGAACTAGACGATTGCCCCATGCTTTACTCCCGGTAATAATTTTAAACTTTTAACCTTAATCCTGACCCGTCCCAATATCGTTCCGTGCGCACCACTTACCGACGGTGTCAGGCCTCCAGTGGGGTCTCCAGGTCCCTGTTCGGGCACCAATTGTCAGAGTCCAGCTCCGACACGAAGGTTCCAGGAGCCACCAGAGGCTGAAGAAAAGAAAGACACAGAAAAGCAGAGCCGGGAGGGCTTCTCAGCAGGGATGCTGCGAGAAGGCACTTTATTTTAAAACACAGCAAGCTTTATACAGTTTGTATGGGTGCAAGGCCAAACTCTGGGAGACATGCCAACATGTGTGTACAAGCTACAAGGTCGACTGCGCTATTCATCTTCTTGGTATCTCCTTGTTTGCCTCTTATGACTGCTTTCCCAGCTATCTACTAGAACATCCTGTTTGTTGATTACTGTGGAGGCACGTAGGCCTCGCCAGACCCCGTTTTGAGGATACGCACCTGGAGTGCGCTTTCAGAGATTTAAGGCACCTTGCCAAACCCCTTTCAGGGTAGGCTGCGGCCTCTTTCCCTGCCCCAAGAAGGCCCAGCGATGTCCCGCGGCTCTCCACAGGAGGGCACCATTTTTTCAGGGTTGGGCTGTCCCACAGAGGGTCAGATCCGGGATCCCAATGGTCTGGTGAACTTGGTGCAGCAGTGCGTGCTTGCGTGCATGTGCATACGGCCTTGTATTTCCACTCTCTGACCTGCTTGTGCTGCGTTGCCAGGGAAACGCATGGCGGGTTCCCTCCAGCTCCATCAGGCTGCTAACTGAGACGCAGGAGTGTGCAAGCTGCCTTGGGTCCCCACACTCCGCCCTGCTTGTGCTGCTTTTCCAGCGAAACGCCAGGCGGGTGCCCACCGGCTCCATCACACTGCTCACTGAGACGCAGGAGTGAGCAAGCCGCCTTCGATCCCTACTCTCTGCACTGCTTATGGTGCGTAGCCAAGCAAACGCAGGGTGGGTGCTCTCCAGCTGCATCAGTCTGTTCACTGAGACTCAGGAGTGCAGGAGCCGCCTTAGGTCCCTGCTCTAAGCAGTGTTTGTACATAGTTGCAAGGCTGGGGACTGGCTGTTGGGCTGCTTAGCCTGATCTGTAGGCAGTTGATTGGGAAAGGCTGAGATGGGGAGTTTTCCTGAGAGTGTTGGGCAGGGAGCAGTGTACCTGCGTGATCCAATTGAGGCTTTCCTGACGAGTTTTTGTGGACTGATTGCTGGTGCAGATTGCATGCTGGTCTGACTTGGTGGGTGCCTCTGACCACATGAAGTGGTACCTTGGGGCTTGCCCCACCCACCTAGAGCTGTGTTGCCAGAAACACCCCGAGACCCCGGTGCCTGGTCCACATCTTGACAGGCCACAGAGAGGTGGTTTTTTTTTTGCAGTAGCAGACAACCTGCAACAACCTGTAAAGATTTTTTTTTTTTGGCAGTGAGCATGGTTCCAGAGCACACAGCAGCTTATTGTGGAAGGCACACTGCAGCCTGAGCAAGTGGTCTGCAGATTAAAGAGGATGGAGAGCCTACCCACCTCTTTTCTTTTTCTCTTTATTTCTTTTCTCTTCTTTCTAGGTGATCTATCTAATACATTGAAGCATTCACAGAACAACAGCCAGAATGAAAAAACAAAGAAACGTGTCCCAAGTAAAAGATCAAAAGAAAACTCTAGAAATGGAACTAAATGAAACAGATGTATCCAAACTTTCAGAGACAGACTTTACAACACTGATAATAAGAATGTTTAAGGAATGTAGCGAGGACATGAAGAAGGATATGGAAAGCATAAAAAACAACCCATTAGAACTAAAGAATACAATAACTGAAATGAAGAACACACTCGAAGGAATCACCAGTTGAATAGATGAAGCAGAGGAGTGCATCAGCGAATTAGAAGACAAAATTGCAGAAATCACCCAGTTGGAACAACAAAAAGCAAAAAGAATAAAAAAGAATGAAAATAGTTTAAGAGACCTCTGGGACAACATGAAATGCAACAACTTTTGTGCCATAGGAATACCAGAAGGAGAAAAGAAGAAGCAAGGGATTGAGAATGTATTTAAAGAAATAATGACTGAAAAATTCCCTAACCTGGTGAAGGAAATCGACATACAAGCCCAGGATTTGCAGAGAGTTCTAAACAGGCTGAACTTAAACAGGCCCACAACAAGACATATCATAATTAAAATGGCAAAGCTTAAAGACAAAGACAGAATCCTAAAAGCAGCAAGAGAAAGAGAGCAGGTTACATACAAAGGAACTCCTATAAGACTAACAGCTGGGTTGGCCGAGTGGTGCAGCAGTTAAGTGTTGGGTTGGGAAGCCAGCGGCCCCGGTTCGGTCCCACATATGTCGGCCAATGATACTGCCCTCAAAAAAAAAAAAAAAAGACTAACAGCTGACTTTTCTTCAAAAAATCTGCAGGCCAGAAGGGAATCACAGGAGATATTCAAAGTGACACAAAATAAAGGTCTACAACCAAGATTGCTCTACCCAGCACAGCTATCACTTAAAATCGAAGGAGAGATAAAGAGCTTTTCAGAAACGAATAAGCTTAAGGAGTTCATTACCACCAAGCCAGCATTGCAGGAAATGTTAAAAGGGCTTTTTTAAACAGAAAAAAAGGAGAAAACAAGCTAACCCAGGAAGACAAGAAATACAAATAACAAAAATGGCAATAAATATGCACCTATCAGTAATCACTTTAAATGTGAATTGGCTAAATGCTCCAATCAAAAGACACAGAGTGGCTGAGTGGATAAGAAAACAGGACCCATGCATATGCTGTCTACAAGAGACTGATCTCAGATCAAAAGATACACACAGACAGAAAGTAAAGGGATGGAATAAGATATTTGATGCAAATGGAAATGAGATAAAAGCTGGAGAAGCAATACTTATTTCAGACAAAATAGACTAAAATGAAGACTACAATAAAAGGCAAAGAAGGGCACTACATAATAATAAAGGGATCGATTCAACAAAAGGACATAACACTAGTAAACATCTATGCACCCAATATAGGAGCTCCTCAATATATAAAACAGATTTTGACAGACATAAAGGTAGAGATCCACAGTAACAGTATCATAGTAGGGGACTTCAACATCCCATTGTCACCAATGGACAGATCCTCCAGAAAGAAAATCAACACGGACACAGTGGACTTAAATGACACTTTAGACCAGCTGGATTTAATTGGTATTTTTAGAGCATTTCACCCCAAAGCTAAAGAATATAAATTCTTCACAAGTGCACATGGAACATTCTCCAAGATAGACCACATGTTAGGCCACAAACAAGTCTCAACAAATTTAAGAAGATTGAAATCATATCAAGTGTCTTCTCTGACCATAATGCTATGAAACAAGAAATCAATTATAAGAAGAAATCTGGAAAGCTTACAAATACATGGAGGTTAAATAACATGCTACTAAATAGTGAATGGTTCAGAAATGAGATCAAGGAGGAAATCAAAAGATACCTCGAGACAAATGAAAACGAAAACATCACGACCCAAAATCTCTGGGATGCAGCGAAAGAGGTCCTAAAGGGGAAGTTCAGAGCAGTGCCGGCCTACCTAAAGAAGGAAGAAAAATCTCAAATCAACAGACAATCTTTACACCTAAGGGAACTCGATAAAGACCAGCAAGAGAAGCCTGAAGGGAGTATAAGGAAGGAAATAATAAAGACCAGAGCAGAAATCAATGAAATAGAGAACAAAAAAAAAACCAAAAAACACCAATATAAACGATGAATGAAACCAAGAGTTGGGTTTTGGAAAAGATAAACGAAATAGACAAACGCTTCACACAACTAACTAAGAAAAAGAGAGAGAGAGGACCCAAATTAACAATATCAGAAATGAAAGAGGAGAAGTGACAAAAGATACCACAGAAATACAGAAAATTGTAAGAAAATACTATGAGCAACTATATGCTAACAGATTCGACAATCTAGAAGAAATAGATAAATTTCTAGAAGCATACTATCTACCAAGTCTGAACCAAAAAGAAACAGAAACTCTGAACAGACTGATTACTGCCAAAGAAATTGAATCAGTAATCAACAATCTTCCAAGAAACAAAAGACCTAGACCAAATAGCTTCACAGGTGAATTTTACAAAACATTCAAAAAAGAATTAGTACCTGTTCTCATCAAACTATTCCCAAAAATACAGAAGAAGAGATGGCTCCCAAACTCTTTCTATGAAGCCTCTATCACTCTGATTCCTAAGTCAGACCAAGATATTACAAAAAAGGAAAACTATAGGCCAATATCCCTAATTAACATACATGCAAAAGTTCTCAACAAAATACTAGCTAACTGAATTCAGCATCTTATTAAAAAGATCATACATCACGATTAAGTGGGATTCATTCCTGGTATGCAAGGTTGGTTTAATATCCGCAAGTCAATTAACGTAATACATCACATCAACAAAATTAGAAAATAAAAATCACATGATCATATCAATAGATGCAGAAAAGGCATTTGACAAAATCCAGCAGCCATTTATGATAAAAACTCTTAGCAAAGTGGGAATAGTGGGATCATATCTCAACATAATAAAGGCTATATATGATAAGCCCACAGCAAACTTCATAGTCAATGGGGAAAAGCTAAAAGCTTTCCCCTTAAGATCAGGGACAAAACAAGGCTTCCCACTTTCACCACTTCTACTTAACATAGTTCTGGAAGTTCTACCCAGAGCAATCAGACAAGAAAGTGAAATAAAAGGCATCCAAATTGGAAAAAAGGAAGTAAAATTCTCATTATATGCAGATGACATGGTACTATATATAGAGAATCCCAAAGACTCCACCAAAAAACTGCTAGAACTGATAACGAATTTGTTAAGGTAGCAGGATACAAAATTAATATTCAGAATTCAGTTGCATTTGTATACAGTAATAATCAACTATCAGAAGAAGAAATCAGGAAATCAATCCCTTTTACAATTGCTTCAAAAACAATAAAATATCTAGGAATCAATTTAACTAAAGAAGTAAAAGACCTATACTCAGAAAATTATGAGACACTGAAGACAGAAATCAAAGAAGATACAAATAAATGGAAATACATACCATGCTCATGGGTAGGAAGAAATAACATAGTTAAAATGTCAATACTACCTAAAGCAATATATAGATTCAATGCACTTCCAATCAAACTACCAAGGACATTTTTCTCAGAAATAGAACATAGAATCCTAAAATTTATATGGAGCCACAAAAGACCCCCAATAGCTATGGCAATGCTGAGAAATAAGAAAAAAGTGGGAGGCATCACACGACCTGACATCAAAACACACTACAGGGCTACAGTAATCAAAACAGTATGGTACTGGCATACAACAGACACATAGACCAATGGAATAGAATAGACAGCCCAGGAATAAACCCATCTTATACAGTCACTTAATCTATGACAATGGAAGCAAGAATTTACACTGGAGTAAAGATAGTCTATTTAATAAATGGTGCTGCGAAAATTGGACTGATACGTGCAAAAAAAAAATGAAAATGGACCACCTACTTACACCACATACGAGAACAAATTCAAAATGGATTAAACACTTAAATGTAAGACCTGAAACCATAAAACTCCTTGAAGAAAACTCAGGGAGTAAGTTTGCAGACATTACCCTGAGTAAAATTTTTAGTGATATACCCCCTCAGGCAAAGGAAATAAAAGAAAAAGTGAACATATGGGATTACATAAAACTTAAAACTGTTTTCACAGGAAAAGAAATCATCAGTAAAATAAAAAGGCAGTCTATTGAATGGGAGAAGATATGTGCCAACGATATGACTGATAAGGGGTTGATATACAAAATTTATAAAACACTCATGCAACTCAACACCAAAAAAACAAACAAACCAATTAAAAAATTGGCAGAGGATATGAAGAGGCATTTCTCTAAAGAGGACATACAGATGGCCAACAGGCATATGAAAAAATGTTCAACCTCACTAATCATTAGAGAAATACAAATAAAAACCACAATGAGATACCACCTCACTCCAGTCAGAATGGCTATCATCAACAAATCAACAAACAACAAGTGCTGGCGAGGATGTGGAGAAAAGGGAACGCTGGTTCACTGTTGGTGGGACTGCAAACTGGTGCAGCCACTATGGAAATCAGTATGGATTTTAGTATAGACGAATGGAATAGAATAGAGAGCCCAGTTTTTTTCTCGAAAAACTGGAAATGGAACTCCTGCATCATCCAGCATTTCCACTCTTGGGTATCTACCCAGAGGAATCCAAGACGCTAATTCGAAAAAATATATGCACCCCTATGTTTATTGCATCGCTATTTACAACAGCCAAGACTTGGAAACAACCAAAATGCCCATCAGTAGATGACTGGAGTAAGAAACTGTGGTACATTTATACAATGGAGTATTACTCTGCTATAAAGAAGAACGAAATCATACCATTTGCAATAATATGGATGGACCTAGAGACTATTATGTTAAGTGAAATAAGCCCGTCGGAGAAAGACAAATACCATATGATCTCACTTATATGTGGAATTTGAAAAACTGAATGAATGAGCAAAGGAAACAGAAACAGTCTCATAGATATAGAGGAAAAACAGGGTTGCTAGTTGCGAGGGTGGTGGGGATGAGGGAGAAGGGGAATGGATTAGACAGCATAAATAGGTAACTACAGTATTGTCACAGGGATATGAATGACAGTTTGGAGAATATAATAATGTTGTAAAAATTTTGTGGGGTGTCAGATGGTCACATGTCTTGTTAGGGAGACCACTTCATAGATGGAGTAGAGGTTTGATTACTGCACTGAGAATATAACTGAAAGTGATGTTGTATAATATTGTATGCCAACTGCAATTGAATATATATTGATAGTCACGGGATGTGGATTATACTGTGGAAGGGAGTCAAAGGAATTGTAATAGATATGTATGATATGGGGGGGAGGAGTGGGGTGGCAAATTGGGGGTGGGGGGTTGTCACTTTGAGGGGTAAAAAGTATAACTAATGCACTGTGTTTTACACCTGCAGCTAATTAAAAAAAAATGTTTATTTCACAATAAAAGAATAAAAGAATAATAATAAAAAAAGAACCCTACCATATGCTGCTATAAGGTGATATATCTTAGCTGAAAGGACGTACAGAGACTCAAAGTGAAGGGTGGAAAATAATACTCCTGGCAAATGGCATCCAGAAAAAGGCAGATGTAGCTATACTTCTATCTGACAAAATTGATTTCAAAATTGAAAAAATGTAACAAGAGACAGACATGGACATTTTATAAGGATAAATGGGACAATACATCAAGAAGACATAACACTTTTTAATATATATACATCCAACCTGAGAGCAACAAAATATATAATATAAAGCAGCTACTAACAGAAGTAAAGGGAGAAACTGACAAAAATAAAATTATAGTTGGGGACCTAAACACCCCATTGACATCCAAATAGAAAATCAACAAGTAGGGTCGGCCGAGTGGTGTGGTGGTTAAGCGCTGGCTTCGGAAGCCAGCGGCCCCGGTTTGGTCCCACATATGAGGGCCAGTGACACCGCCCTCAGAAAAAAAAAAAGAAAATCAACAAGGAAATGTTAGCCTGAAATGACACATTGGACCAAATTGACATAATCAATATTTACAGAGCTTTTTATGGCAGGACAGCAGAATATACATTCTTCTCTAGTGCACATGAAACATTTTCAAGGATAGACCATATGTTGAGGCACAAAACTAGCCTCAATAAATTTATGAAATCACATAAAGCGTATTTTCTGACCATGCTTTGAAAATTAAAATCAATTTCAAAAAAAAAAAGAGGAAAAAACCACAAATATGTGGAAATTAAACAACATGCTACTAAACCAATGACTGGGTCAAAGAAGAAGTAAAAGAATTGATCAAAAGATACTTAGAGATGAATGAGAATGATAATATGACATATCAAAATTTGGAGGGTACAGGAAAAGTGGTAATTAGAAGGAAGTTTATATCATTTCAGGCCTACCTCAAGACACAAGGAAATCTCAAATAAATAACCTAACATTTTAGGTTAAAGAGCTAGAAAAAGAACAAGCAAAGCACAAAGTCACCAGGAGAAAGAAAATAATAAAAATTACCATAGAATTAAACAAAATAGAGATAAAAAAGACAATAGAATAATTAATGCAACAAAGAGTTGGTTTTTTGAATAGGTTAATAAAATTGACAAACCTCTGGCTTTACTCACTAATGAAAAAAGAAAAGGCTCAAAGAAACAATCAGAAATGAAAGAGGAGAAATTACAACACCACAGAAATAAAAAAGGACTATACAGAAATACTATGAAAGGTTATATGCTACCAAATTTAACAACCTAAAAGAAATGGACTACTTATAAATTTATAACCTTTCTCGGATGAATCATAAAAAACCGGATCATATAAATAGATCAACAGTAAGGAAATTGAAACAACAATCTAAGACTTCCCTAAATGTAAAACCTATACACTGAAAACTACAAGACATTATTGAAAGAAATTGAAGACACAAAGAAATGGAAATATATACAATGTTTATGGATTAGAAGAATCAACATACTTAAAATGGCCATATTACCTAGAGCAATATGCAGATTTAATGCAATTCCTATTAAAATCCTAGTGGCATTTTTCAAAGAAATAGAACAAAAACTTGTTCTATCAAATTTGTAAGAACCACAGAATATCTGTAGACTTCCAGTAAAATGGCACAATAGACAGACGCTGTGCTAACTGCCTCCCAGGATCACACCAAAATTACAAACAAATTATACAGCATTCAACCCTGGAGGTCCCCTAGATGAACAGAAACACTAAACGAAGAACTTAAAGAGGAGGCCACGTCGGGTCTGGTAGGACGGGCAGAGACGAGAGAGGGCGAGCCCCGTGAGGGAAGCCCCAGTCATGGGAAGCTTGTCTGGTTGGGGGAGAGACCCTCCGGCCGCACTCCAAGATCACCAGCCTAGAGTTCCTTTGCCAGGAAGAGGAGTTCTAATATAGCCGGCAGTAAATTAGTGAGGACTCTCTTTGCTCAGCTCGGTGAGGCTAAGAGTGGCTGGAGAATCAGTGCGGCCGGCACCCGGGCTTGCTCGCCGGTGAGCTCTTACCTGGTTACTGGTGGAGGGAATGGCTGAATAAGCCGGACCGGGAGCCTGAGGGGACGGACTGAACTGAGCACCTTTGGTGCAAAGGCTGGAGGTTTTTGGACTGTTGTTCCCGTGGAGTGGAGTCTGCACGTGAGTGGTGTAGGGAGGGCGCCATTTTGTTGGGCTTGGGCCCTCCCAAGGAGGATCAGGTCCGGGACCTCATTGGTCTGGTGGAATTGGCGCAGAGGTGCATGTGTACATGCGCGCATGCGGACTTGGATCCCCACCCTCCACCCGGTTTATACTGCGTTGCCAGGGAAACGCTGGGTAGGTGCCCTCCAGCTCCAACAGGCTGCTCGCTGAGACACGGGAGTGCGCAAGCCGCCTCGGGTCCCTGCTCTCCGCACTGTGCTTGCAGAGTTGCCAGGCTGGTGATTGGTTGTGGGGCTGCTCAGCCTGATCTGTGAGCAGTTGATTGGGACAGGCTGAGACTGGGAGTTTTCCTAGGAGTGTTGTGCCATGAGCTGTGTGCCTGTGTGTTCCATTCAGGGCTCTCCTGGTGATCTATCTAATACATCAAAGCAATCCCAGAGCGACAGCCAGAATGGGGAAACAAAGAAATATGTCACAAGTAAAAGATCAGAAGAAACCTCTAGAAATGGAACTAAATGAAACAAAGGGAGCCACCCTTTCAGAGACAGAGTTTAGAACACTGATGATAAAAATGTTTAAGGAATTTAGTGAGGACATAAAGAAGGATAGGGAAACCATAAAAAAACAACCTGTTAGAACTAAAGAATACAATAACTGAAATGAAGAACACACTCGAAGAAATCATCAGTAGAGTAGATGAAGTAGAGGAGCGGATCAGCGATTTGGAAGATAAAATAGCAGAAATCACCCAGTTGGCACAGCAAAAAGACCAAAGAATAAAAAACAATGAAAATAGTTTAAGAGCCCTATGGGATAAGGTGAAACACAACCACCTTTGACTCATAGGAATACCAGAAGGAGAAGAGAAGCAAGGGGTCGAGAATGTATTTGAAAAAATAATGACTGAAAACTTCCCTACCCTGATGAAGGAAATCAACATACATGCCCAGGAAGTGCAGAGGGTTCCAAACAAGCTGAACCCAAACAGGTCCACACCAAGACACATCATAGTTAAAATGGCAAACGTTAAAGACAGAGACAGAATCCTAGAGGCTGCAGGAGAAAGACAGCAGGTTACATACAAAGGAACTGTTAGAATAACAGCTGACTTGTCTACAGAAACTCTGCAGGCCAGAAGGGAGTGGCAGGAGATACTCAAAGTGACACAAAATAAAGGCCAACAACCAAGATTGTTCTACCCAGCACAGCTATCACTTAAAATTGAAGGAGAAATAAAGAGCTTCTCAGAAAAGAATAAGCTTAAGGAATTCATTACCACCAAACCAGCATTGCAAGAAATGTTAAAAGGGTTTTTTTAAACAAAAGAAATGGGTAAACAAGCTAACCCAGGGAGACCAGGAATACAAATAACAAAATGGCAATACATATGCCTATCAATAATCACTTTAAATGTGAATGGGCTAAATACTACAATCAAAAGACAGAGAGTGGCTAAGTGGCTAAGAAAATAGGACACATATATTTGCTGTTTACAGATGGAATAAGATATTTCATGCAAATGGAAATGAGAAGAAAAAAAAGCTGGAGTACCAATACTTATTTTGGACATAATAGACTTTAAAATGACTACAATAAAAGACAAAGAAGGGCACTAGAACACTAATAAACATCTATGTACCCAACATAGGAACTCCTAATTACATATAACAGATTTTAACAGACATAAAGGCAGAGATCAAGAGTAACACTATCATAGTAGGGGACTTCAACACCATTGTCACCAATGGACAGACCCTTTAGACAGAAAATCAACACAGAAAGAGGGGCCTTAAATGATACTTCAGACTAGCTGGACTTCATTGATATTTTTAGAGCATTTCACCCTGAAAAAACAGAATATACATTCTTCTCAAGTACACATGGGACATTTTCCAAGATAGACCATGTTAGGCCACAAAACCAGTCTCAGTAAATTTAAGAAGACTGAAGTCATATCAAGCAGATATAAAGGAAAAACTGATGATTGCTGGCTGGGAGGGAGTGGGGAAGAAGGAGAAGGGGAAGGTTTTGGACAGTGTAGGTGGGACTACAATGTTGCTGCAGGTATATGGGGGCCGTTCTGGGAATGTAATTGATAATGTTGTGAAGATACTATTATATTGTGTGAAATAAGTCAGTCGGAGAAGGACAGGTACCATGTGGTCTCACTTGTGTGTGGAGTCTGAAGAGCTGAGTGAACGATCAAAGTAAACAGACCAGTTAGATGTAGAGGAAAAACTGAGGGTTGCTAGTTGGGAGCGGGGTGGGGATGGGGGGAAGGGATTAGACAGCATAAATAGACAACTACAATATTGCCACAGGGATATGAAAGACAGTTCGGGGAATATAAT
This sequence comes from Aselliscus stoliczkanus, assembly GCA_033961575.1. NCBI lineage: Eukaryota > Metazoa > Chordata > Mammalia > Chiroptera > Hipposideridae > Aselliscus > Aselliscus stoliczkanus. The sequence continues at coordinate 61,137,281 of CM066740.1, read as the reverse complement.
AATGTAAAAATTTTGTGGCGTGTCGGATGGTCACATGTCTTGCTGGGGAGACCATTTCATGGATGGAGTAGAGGCTTGATCGCTGCACTGTACACCTGAAAGTGATGTTGTATGGTATTGTATGCCAACTGTAACTGAATGTGTGGATGGTCACGGGATGTGGAGTATACTGTGGAGGGGATTCAGGGGAGTTGTGATAGATATGTATGATATGGGGGGGGAGTGGGGTGGCGAACTGGGGGAGGGGAGTTATCACTTTGGTGGTTAAACAGTATAACTATTGCATTGTGTTGTACAACCGAAACTAATAAAAATAAATATATAATTTGAAAAAAATTCTAAGAACCACAAAAATCCCAAAATAGCCAAGCAATATTGAGTTATTTTTTTTTGTGTGGTGTCAAATAGCAGTGGTTTTATTCTTTTGTAAGTGGCTTTCCAATTATCCCAGCACCATTTACTGAAGAGGATTTTTTTTCTCTGTTGTATGTTTTTGACTCCTTTGTTAATATTATGTAACTTTATTTCTGGGTTCTTAATTGTGTTCCATGTTTCTGTTTTTCTGCCAATATCATACTGTTTTTATTACTGTGACTTTGTAGTATAAATTAAAGTCAAGGAATGTTATACCTCCAGTTTTGTTCCTTTTTCTTTGTTTCCTCATTCTGGCTGCCTCTCTGTGCTTTCTTCTATGTATTAAGTAGATCTCCTATGTCTCAGTTTTTGCTGGGTGACATTATGTAGTGAATGTACTGTGTAGTCCATTCTTTAGGGAACACTTCCCTGACTTCTTGCTTAAAGGAAATTCTCCCTAACACAAGTTTTTAAATCTTTATAGAATTCTTCATAGTTGTGCTTTAACATGTATTATTTGAATAACATTTTTTTCTTTCTTACTAATCCATAAGCTCCAAGAGAATTTGATATGCATATGAATCACTATGTGATCTTATAATAATGCAGATTCTGATTCAGCAGGTCTTAAGTGGGCCTGAGAATTTTAATTTCTAACAAGCTCTCAGGCGATGCTAATATGAAGGTTGCTGGTCAGCATACCACATTTTGAGTATCAAGGATATTGGTACTCTTACACCTTTTATTCCCTCCTTTCCTACTTAAATTCTTGTTAATTACTTTTGCAGAGAGGTTTGCCTAGTTATATTTTCCCTTCAATCCATCAGCCTAGGTCCCCAAGACTTACCTTCCATTATAAAACCTTCCCCTGTTCTCTTCTATCACTAGCACTGAAGAACTGACTTCTCAGCAAATTTTCCAAAAATAAGCATTCTCTTCAGGAACTCTAATATCATTGACCAAAATATTTTCCTTTTTTTTTTTTTCATTTAAACCTTCAGAGGACCATAATAAGATAATACGTTGTTGGACTTTAAGGTGCCAGGAAAGAATATTCCTTTTTCTCCTTATTTTATAGATAAATTAAGCAATAAATGTGAAAGAGAATGATTTTTAAATTTACTTTGTATTTTAGTATAGTTGGCATACAATATTATATTAGTTTTAGGTATACAGCATACTGATTTGACATTTATATACCTTATGATATATTCACCACACTAAGTCCAGTAACGATCTGCCACTGTGCAAAGTTATCACAATATTATTGATTATATTCCCCTTCACATTTTCCACCATTCCCCCAAACTCCTCTTCCTTCTGGCAACCATCAGTTTGATCTCTGTTTCTGTGAGTCTGTTTTTGTTTTGTTTGTTCATTTCGGGTTTTGTTTTGTTTTGTTTAGATGCCACATATAAGTGAAATCATTTGGTATTTGTCTTTCTCTGTCTGACTTATTTCACCATCTAGCATAATGCCATCTAGTTCCATCCATGTTGTTGCAAATGGCAGGCTTTCGTTCCTTTTTACTGCTGAGTAATTTTCCATTGTGTGTATGCACCACACCTTCTCTATCTCTTCATCTATCAATGGACAGACACCTAGGCTGCTTCCATGTCTTGACTATTGTAAACAATGACGCAATGAACATAGGGATAAATATATCTGTTTGAATTAGTGTTTTCATTTTCTTGGGGTGAATATCAAGAAGTGAGATTGCTGGGTTGTATGGTAGTTCTATTTTTAGTATTCAGAGAAATCTCTATAAAAGTTTTCCATAGTGGCTGCATCAATTTATACATCCACCAACAGTGCATGAAGGTTCCTTTTCTCTACACTCCCACCAAGATTTGTTATTTGTTGACTTTTCGATAATAGCCATTTTGACAGGTGTGAAGTGGTATTGCATTTTGGTTTTGATTTCCATTTCCCTGATGATAAGTGATATTGAGCATTTTTTTCATATGCCTGTTGACCATCTATAAGTCTTCTTTGGAGAAATGTCTATTCTATTCCATCTCTTTACTTTCAGTATGTGTGTGTTTTTCACTCTGAATTGGGTCTCTTGTAAACAGCATATGCATAGGTCTTGTTTTCTTATCCACTCAGATACCCCAGGTCTTTTGATTGGAGCATTTAATCCATTTACATTTAAAGTGATTATTGATAGGTACCCAGTAACTCCAATTTTATTATTTGTATGTCTGGTCTTTTTTTTTTTTTCTGGCAGTGTCACAGGCCCTCACATGTGGGACCCGAACTGGGACCGCTGGCTTCCCAAGCCAGCGCTTAACCACCACACTACTTGGCCGGCCCTGTATGTCTGGTCTTCACTAGTTTGTTTTCACCTTTGTTCTGCTTAAAGCAGCCCTTTCAACATTTACTGCAATACTGGCATGGTGGTAATGAATTCCTTTAGCTTATTCTTTTCTGGACAGCTCTTTATCTCTCTTTCAATTTTAAATGGTAGCATTGCTAGGTATAGCTACCTTGTTTTTCATCAGTTTAAATATTTCCTGCTATTCCCTTCTGGCCTGCAAGATTACTGCAGAAAAGTAAGCAGATAGTCTTATGGGAGCACTGTTGTAAGTAGCTAGGTGTCTTTCTCTTGCTGCTTTTAGGATTCCTCTTTGTCTTTAACCTTTGCCATTTTACTATGATGTGTATAGGTGTGGGCATGTTTGGGTTCATCTTGTTTTGGACTCTCTGGGCATCCTGGGCTCGTATATCATTTTCCTTCACTGGGTTACGGAAGTTTTCAGTCATTATTTCTTCAAATAAGTTCTACATGTCTTTCTCTCTCTCTCTTCTTCTGGTATTCCTGATGTGAATGTTGTTGCCCTTGATGTTGTCCACAGGTCTCTTAAACTATTTTCATAGCTTTTTATTCTGTTGTTGTTGTTGTTCTGATTGGGTGAATTCTGCTACCTTGTCTTCTAAATTGCTGATTTGATCCTCTGCTTCATCTAATCTGCTGGTGATTCCTTCTATTGTATTCTTCACTTCAGTTATTGTATTATTTATTTCTGACTGATTATTTTCTATGGTTTCTGTATCCTTCTTTATGCTTGCTATCTCTTTGCTGAAATTCTCACTAAGTTCCTTAAGCAATCTTTTTTTTTTTTTTAAAAAAAGACTTTATTGGGGGAATTGAGGGAGGGGAACAGCATTGGGGAATTGGGGAAGGGGACCAGCTAAATTGTTGTTCTTCAATATTTGTTGTGGAGGGCACCAGTCACCATCTGGTTTCCCATCGACAGCTCGTGGCCTCTAAGCTCAAGGTGCTGTGTTCAATCATAGTTGTGGGTGGGCATAGTCACAATCCTATGTGGGTGTCAAACCAGCAGCCTTGTTTTTTTTTTTTTGAGGGCAGTGTCACTGGCCCTCATATATGGGTCTGAACTGGGGCCACTGGCTTCCCAGGCCAGTGCTTAACCACAGCACCACTCGGCCGGCCCTAGCAGCCTTGTTGTTAAGAGCGCACACTTATCCACTGAGCCATTCGGGTGGCAGCCCAGCTCAAGGTGCCAAGTTCAGTCTCTTAGTTGCAGGTGGGCATAGCTCACCATCGAATAGGCAATCTTGTTACACAAGCTGAGACATCCTGCCACCTGTTGGCAGCTCAGCAACAGCTCATCTCGGGTGCAGCATTCACTGGCCCATGTGGGAATTGAACTGGCAGCCCTGTTGCTCAGAGCTCGTGCTCTAAGCCAACTCTTAACCAACTGAGCCACTTGGCTAGCCTCTCCTTAAGCATTCTTTTTTTTTTTCCTGAGGGCAGTGTCACTCGCCCTCACATGTGGGACCTGAACCGGGGCCGCTGGCTTCCCAAGCCAGCACTTAACCACTGCACCAATAGGCTGGCCCATTCCTTAAGCATTCTTATAATCAGTGTTTTAAACTCTGTCTCTGGTAGGTTGATTGACTCCATTTCATTTAGTTCCATTTCTGAAGGCTTCTTTTGTTTGTTTATTTGGGAAATGCTTCTTTGTTTCCTCATTCTGGCTATAACTCTGTGTTTGCTTCTATGTATTAGGTAGATCACCTATGTCTCAGTGTTTGATGAGTGACCTTATGTAGTATATGTCCTTTGTAATAAAATTGTGAGTTTTCCCTAATCTCCTGTGGGTATGTTCCATAGGTGTGCTTTGTGTTTGTATTTGTTGAGCTTTGATTGCTATTGGGTTTTCAATGGGTAGGAGTGACTCCCAGACTGACTAGCCATGAGCACTGGCTACACCCACAGCTGTTGTGTGAGGGCTGGCCCATCAGCAGAGGCTTTGATTCCGTGGGCTCTTGTGCCTGTTGAGAATCACCTTTGGATATGCCACTTGAGGGTTAAACAAGGTAGTGCTCTCAAGTGGTTCGAAGTTGGCCTCTGAGTGTATTGTTTCTGGTGACTCTTGGGTGTGGCTGTCATGCAGGGCAATTTCAGCCCTGCCTGTTACTAGCCTATGGTTATCTGATAGGTGCCTCAAAGCTGTATGTTGCCCTGCTGGACCTAGAGGCATGTGGGGTGGCCTTGTTGTGAACTCAGGCTGGCTGCCACCAGTATTGTGCCTGAGGCAGCTTAGCCAAAGGCCCAGGGACCCCTAGGACTTGCCACATGTCAGCTTCTCACAAAGCCCATATGTTGAAAAAGGCTTCTTAGGTGCTTCTCTAGCTGGTTGACCCAGTGTTGAAATTGCCCTCGGTGATGCAGCACTAGCTGAGCAGGGTGCAGTTCAAGTGAGTCACAAGATGGGACCAGTGGTTTTTATGTTGAATCAGACTCAGATCATAGGCCTGTACCTGGCCTGTGATCTCCTTGCACACTGTAGGAAGACATTATAGACAGCCTCCATCTTGGGCTTGCAAATTCTGGAGAGCTATTCCCAAGTGTTTGTGGTACAATTTTTGGGTCACTGTTTACCACCAAAATCTCTCCAGGCCATTGTAGAATGTCTACTGTTGTAACAAACCTCCTCTGCAGTTTGTGGGGGTGGGGTATATCACCCAGGCTTCCAGAGAGGCCCTGAAAATGCAGCTGTAGGTGGGCAGGGTGGGATCCCACAAGACTGAAGGGTGTGGTCAGTGGTTTCTACAAATTCAGCATAATCTTGGCTCCTGAACCAGTACCAGGCCTGAGACTATCTTGTAAAACTAAATAAAACAAAACAACAACAAAAAAAATGCACACACACACAAAAACTACAAACGCTCAAAACAAACAAAAATAAAAAAAAGGAAAAGAAAAAGAAATGAGAAAGAAAAATAAAGAAGAAAATAAAATAAAATAAAATAAAATAAAACAAAAATGATTAAGTCCAGCTGTGAGCTGCAACACAGGTCTTGGCTTAACGCCCTCCAGCTATCTCCTCATGCCAATGTGGGTTGTTGGCTTCTGTTAAAATTCCCCTCCATGCCTTGTGAAGGTGGGGCCGGCCTCTAGGTGCCCAGAGTGTCTCTGGCACTGAAGCTCTAGGTGGGAGGGGCAGGCTTCTCAGGTGCTATGGGGTGTGGTCAATGGTTTCCCCAAAGTCAATGCAGTTTTTTCTCTGGTCCACACAAATGCACTGAGAACACCACAGCCAGCCACTGAAAGGTGGGCTTCTCTTCTGTGAGTAGGTCATCTGGGTCTTAGGGCACCTCTTCTGGTGGAGGATGAGGAGGACAGTTCTGAGCTTTTGCAAACTAATTCTGAGCCTGTGTGTGTCTGTGACCAGCAGGGATCTTCCCAGAAAGGTGGGGGCTGGGTGGGCTGTGAAAGGCAGGCCATTTGTGGCTGGGACCAGCTCAGAGCTGTCACACACTGCAGAACTGGTCTTTTCAGTTCTCAAGGGCTGAGGAACGGGTCTTTTCATTTTTCAAGTTGCTACCACTTCTGGAGCCTATTTGGAACACTGGGAGGGGAAGGGAAGCAAGCTATTGGAGGGGAAAGGCGAGGCAGTCAGATTCAGTGTTTTTGTTTTCTGCTTTCTGCCTAACCTTGAAGGTTTAAGCCACAGTTCTCTCCTAAAATCTTTACCCTGAACACTGGGAACAGTCATCTTATATGCTGATCCCTTAGGCAGGACTGTGGGCCACAGGGAGAGAGCTTGCAGCCTGGCTTCTTCCTTCTCCCAAGGCTCCTGTGTGCTCCAGTGTATGTCCTGGGGTTCCATGGTCCACAGACTGTGTCCCTGCATTTTCCCCTTCCCACCTTCCCTGCTCAACCGATTTGGCCACCATCAGGTAATTTGATGTGCACTCTCAGTCATTCCTGTGTGATAAGCAGAAAATCCTTTATTGAATTATAGCTGTTCAATTTGTTGTAACCTCCAGGGAAGATTTCTCTGCCATTTCTGCATCTGATCCAATTACATTTAAAGTAATTATTGATAGGTGTGTGTTTATTGCCATTTTGATAATTGTTTTTTGTGGTTCTCTATTCCTTTTTTCTTCTCTGATCTCTCCTTTGTTTGCTGGTTTACTTTTGTGTTTTGTTTGGGTTATTTTCTCTTATTTTTGTGTAATTTTCGTCTGTTTTGGTTTGTGGTTACCATGTGGTATCCATGAATATCTATAGCAGTCTATTTTATGCTGATAGGCATTTAAATTCAGATGCATTGTAAAAACACTACATTTTCACTTCCCCTCCACACGTTGTGTTTTTGATGTCATATTTTATACATTTTTGTTTTGTGTATCCCGATTGTTTGTTGTAGTTATAATTTTACTACTTTCATTTTTTATCCTTCATATTAGCTTTTCAAGGGGCTGATTCACTATGTTAATTCATATTTTCCTTACCTGTGTTTTTTTTTTTAAATTTCCTGTATTTTCTCATTTCTTGCATGGCCTAATCTTTTCAGCATAAAGACTCTTTAACACTTCATATAAATCCAGTTTAATGGTGATGAACCCCTTTATCTATTTTTTTGTTTGCCTGGGAAATTCTTTAATTCTACTTCAATTCTGAATGATAACCTTGCTGGTTATCAGATTCCAGGTTGTAGGTTCCTTTCTTTCAGCACTTTAAATATTTCCTGCCAATCCCTTCTGGCTTATAAAGTTGTTGTTGAGATGTCAGCTGATAGCCTTATTAGGTTTTCTCTTGGATTTGACTTATTGTTTTCCTGTTGTTGTATTTTATCTTTATACCTAACTTTTGTTATTTTAGTTACAACATATCTTGGTGTTAGCCTCTTTAGTGGTTGGGTTCCTTGTGTTTGGTACTGTGCTTCCTAGATTTGGATGTCTGTTTTCATCCCCAGATTAGGAAAGTTTTCAACCACATATTTTCAGATATACTTTTTGCCCTTTCTTTCTCTCCTTATAGGATCCCCATAATATGAATGTTAGTGTGCTTGATGTTGTCCCAGAAGGTCCTTGTTTTTAAAAATTCTTTTATCTTTTTGATGTTTTGATTGGCTGATTTTCACAATTCTGCTTTCCAACTCACTAATCTGTTCTGTTTTAATTAACTTACTGTCAACTACTTATAGTGATTTTCACTTCAGTTATTGTATTTTTTTATATTTCTGATTCATTCTTTATTATGTTATATTTTCTAACTCTTTGTTGAGGTTCTCTTTTATTTCCTTATTTTACTCTCAAGTTTGTTGAATGTTTTTTTTTTTTTGGAGGGCAATGTCACTGACCCTCATACATGGGACCCAAACTGGGGCCGCTGGCTTCCCAAGCCAGCGCTTAACCACCACGCCACTCGGCTGGCCCTGTTGAATATTTTTATAATTATTAGTTTGAATTCTTTGTCTGGCAAATTACTTATCTCCATTTCATTAGTGTTCTTTTCTGTTTGTTTGTTTTTTGTTTTGCATTGTTTTCCTTGTTTCTCTATTTGGAGCACATTATTCTCTCTCCTCATTCTGTTTGACTTTCTGTGCTTGTTCCTATGAGTTAGATGAAATGGCTGTCTCTCCCAATCTTGAAAAAGTGGTCTTGTGTAGAAGTGGCTTGGTTCCAGGTTGTATTGTCAGGCCAGTTGGAGTCAGGGCAGTGTGCACAGTATCTGAGTTGCTGCCTGTCCAGAAGGAGCATGTTCCAGGTGGGGCAGTCTGGTGTACACAGATGTGCTATAGCTGCATGCTCTCTGGCTGTCCATGGCCAGACAGGTGTTGGGGCAAAGCAGCCTTGTTTGTGTATACTTCCATTCCTTGCTAGTATAGGTGGGGCAGCCCTTTGTGTGTGTGCCACAGCACCTTGCTTGTTCTACTCTTGATCTGGGTGGAGCTGCCTGGTGTGTGAACTAATGATCCTTACCGATTTGACTGCTATGGGATTAGGGTGTGTGCAGGGCAGCCCCATGATTGCTCATGAAATATGGTCCCTGGATGGTTTCTCTTTAGTCTGGGTAGGGGTGTATTTTACGTGTGTGTGAGGCATGCCATGTTAATTTACTGTTGAGGGCCAGCCAAGTGGTGCGGTGGTTGAGAGCTGGCTTGGGATGCCAGCGACCCTGGTTCAGATCCCATGTGTGAGGGCCAGTGACACTGCCCTTAAAAAAAAAAATTAGTGTTGACTATTGCCAGAGCCCAGTTTGGGCTGGCGAGCTCTGTGTGTCTGTGCTGCAGAGCATGTTGGTTCCGCTTTTTCTACAGGTGGGGTAGTACAGTGGGTGTGTTTAGTAGTGTCTTAAGCACCCTGTTGGACCCAGTTGGTTAAGCTATACATGTAGGGGTCTGTGCACATCTGTTATGGCACATTTGCTTCTGTTGGAGCTAGTTTATAAGGGGATGCACTATGGTGTCCTTTCAGGTTGTCCAGAGAACATGGATAGAGCTCCCAGGCATGCTTCTAAGTGCAGGGGGAATGTGCAAACAATGGTACTCACTAGTTGTGCATTCAGTGTATTCATGGGAGGGGACAAGCTTCATGTTCTCTTAGGATGCCACCTTAAACTTGCTTCTGAAATGAAGTGGTTTTTGTTTGTTTGTTTTTTCCCTTAAGCTGATTGGGGAATATAGGCAAATAAATTCCCAATCTGTCCTCTCTTAGAGTAACTTAACTCTTCTTAAAAACCGCGTGCCAGGGCCGGACGAGTGGCGCATAGGTTAAGAGCTGGCTTGGGATGCCAGCAGCCCCAGTTCAGATCCCACATATGAGGACCAGTGACACTGCCCTCTACAGCTAACAACAGCTCCACCTGGAGCTGGGCTGCGAGCCCTGGCAATGGTGTAGGCTGCAGCCCCTGCTGTAGTGGGCTGCCATAGGCTACAGTGAGTGGCTGGCAGCCAGTGTGAGCTGCCAATAGCTGCAGTGAGTGACCATCCAGAGGCCAGCAACTGATCTGCCTCACCCAAGAAGAGTGCAATGAAGATACCAACAAGGGCCAGAGAAGCAATGTCCTCCATAACTAGACTGAAGAACAAAAAGACAGCAACTTGTCTGTTCCCCTCCCCCAATTCCCGGATAAAATATTTAAAAAAAAAACAAAATACTGTGGGGCACCCCACTGCAGAGGAAGAGCCACCCCAATCACCTACCACATGGACAAACAGAGAATGCAAGTGCAACAGGAGGGTGGCTGGGCTCGTGTGCTTAGTCTCATTCCTAGCTTTACCAGTTAGGAAATTACTTCTGCTAGGAAGAAGTGTGTGAGGGGCAGAGAGAGGTTAAAGGGCACTAATGTGAGTTACTTTCCTACTAAAAGACCCTCCAACACTTACGAGCATTAATACAGTGGAATAAATGGCTTTTTTTTTTCCTTCAAGTTGGGCAGAAGGTCCAATTTGTTCTGCAATATTAGACTTCAAGGGCCGGCTGTGTGGCTCAGTTGGTTAAGATTTGGCTTAGAGTGCATGCTCTGAACAACAGGGCTGCCGGTTCAGTTCTCACATGAGTCAGTGAACACTGCGCCAGAGCTGAGCTGTTACTGAGCTGCCAACAGGTGGCAGGATGTCTCAGCTGGTGTAACAACAAGATTGCCTGTTTGATAGTGAACTATGCCCACTAGCAACTAAGACTGAACGTGGCACCTTGAGCTGAGCTGCCTCCCAGATGGCTCAGTGGATAGAGCATGCACTCTTAACAACAAGGCTGCTGGGTTCAACTCCCACAGGGGATTGTGGCTATGCCTGCCTGCAACTAAGATTGAACGCAGCACCTTGAGCTTAGAGGCCACGAGCTGCCAACAAGAAGCCACGTGGTGATTGGTGCCCTCTACAACGAAGACTGAAGAACATCAACTTGGCCGGTCCCCTTCCCCAATTCCCCAACATTGTTCCCCTCCCCCAATTCCCAAATAAAAAATCTTTAAAAATGTATATATTAGACCTCAAATCCTCCTTTTCTCACTAGGTCTTCCAAGAAAGTCAAGAGAGCCTTAAGACAGGAACAAAAACAAAAGGCACTATCTTGTGGGTACTTTGAACAAATGACTGAGGGATACTTGTGGCTTCTTTATTTCTGTGACACTCTGGGAGACAAGCTGTGATTAGGGGCTTGGGGTGGCCTTCAGAGGAAGTAGTATTTGAGGAATGCTGTAATGGGGTACAGCCAGAAGTCCCAAAGGTAGATGAAGTCAGCTGTGAAAAGAGTAAGAAGGCTATAGGTTCTGTTTTCTCCTAGCTCCTCTTTCTTCTCCTGTTGCAATTTCTAAAAATTAGTAAAATTAATGGATGTCTTCATTTTGCTTCTTTGACCAAACACAAAACTAGCTTGAGATGAGTAATCATATAGCCCATGAGAGAGACTCTCTCCTTGACCAAACTTTAGTCAGGCTCCTCCGAACACTCTTCTCAATTAGGCCTTAACCTTGGGAATTCCACATCCATCTTTGCATTGCTCAATTTTAACAAAAATCCTTAGTCAATTTAGTGAAAATCTCCAACTGCAGTGTTCTGGTCAAGATGACAAAGTGGTAAATGCTGTGCTTACGTCTTTCCATGACCACATTAAAATTATTATAAATTATAAAACAATCAACCTGGAGAACCATGTGAAGACTAGCTGAACAGAAGTCTTATAACTAAAAGGATAAAGAAGTCACATTGAGATTGGTAGGATGTGCAGAGATGTGAAATTGGCTGATCCTACACTTATGTTTGGTGGTTTAGAATTTAGAGGGATACCTCAGCTGCAGAGGTGTCCCCTGAGGAATAAGAGGGCCCAGCCTCAGAACAGTCTCCACAACCTGGAGCACCACTGCAGAGGAAGAGAAGTCCATATAACATATGGCTGTGAAAATCAACAGGTATTTCATCCATCCATGCAAGATGGAAGGGTGCTGGAAACCCAGGCATCTTTTCAGTGGAATGTGCATAGATTCTTTCACTCTCAGGTACACACCTTGAGCTCCATGGAGTTAAAGTGGCTCATGAGGTGCCAGAGACATACAGGAGGTGCCATACAAATTGAATTGTGTGGCTTTAGAGTAAGAGCTGGAAGGACAGCTGTCATTTTCTCTCTGTTGAATCCTCCTCCTGTGCAGCCAATGTTTGGGTACCACTGCTTCTGTGTTGAGCCCTCAACCCACACAGCCAAATCTGAATCTACATTGGCCTTGTGAACTCTGGTAACTCCAACATGGTGACTTCCTGAGACCCCACTTCACCCAACTCACATGCCGCCCAAGGCTCTTTCAGCAGATGAGCTTAATTGGTAGCCAGCAGGTGGTAAAAGAGCTCAGTGTGCTTTAGGCCTTTTGCTGAGCTGCACCAGATCTGGTAATGGTGGCAGCTCATCTCGGTTCACAGCATTGCCTCTCCCCATGCATGCAGGTCCAGCATTGGCATCTACCAACTGCAAAACACCTTGTAGCTCCTACCAGAAAAACTCAGGCTACTTAAAGGCAGCAGATGACCTTGGCCTGCACTGGATCCCATTCGAAGAGGCACCAGAACCAACACATATGTTGGCTGGCTTCAGATCACAATAGAACACCATCTGATTATTCCTACAAGTGGTACAATCAAAAGGTGACTTCAGCAGGCACCAGAAGCCACTATCAGAAATTCTCACCCAATGGAGTCGGCCTTCACACAGCGGCACTTACACTGTTGTTATGGACAACCCTTAAGGCCAGTCAACCTGAGAGTCAATCCCACCCACTGAAGTGCCAACAGCAATCAAGGCTCAACTACAATAGGAAAGCATGTGTGACCCACACAAGGGACACCCCTCAAGCAATGGCTTAGGTGATCACTGCATCACTGGGCCCGACAAGACAGCAATTACATAAAGCACCCTGCCAAAACTGGAAGATGTAGCAATCTAACTTATACATAGAAACAAATGCAGAGAGTTAGCCTAAGTGAAGAAACAAAGAAATACATCCTAAATGCAAGAACAGGAGAAAAATCCATAAAAAGAACTAAATGAAATGGAGGGAAGCAATCCGCCAGACATAGAGTTCAAAACACTGGTTGTAAGGATGCTCAGGAACTTAATGTGAGCTTCAACAAAGATATAGCAAGCATAAAAAAGACATAGAAACCATAAAAAGTACCAGTCAGAAATGAAGAATTGAAAAACTGTAAAGAATATATTAGAGGGCCGATTGAGTGACACGTTGGTTAAGAACTGGCTTGGGATGCTGGCTCTGAGCAGTAGGGCCTGGGTTCGGATCCCACATATGAGGGGCAGTGACACTGCCCTCTACAGCTAAGATGGTGAACAACAACTCCACCTGGAGCTGGGCTGCTGTGAGTTCCAAGTGACGGAATAGCTGCAGCTCCTGCTGCAGTGGGCTGCCATAGGATACAGTGAGTGGCCGGCAACCAGTGTGAGCAGCTGGCAGCCAGTGTGAGCTGCCAAGAGCTGACGTGAGTAGCTATCCAGAGGCCAGTGACCTCAATGATGATACCAACATGGGCTAATGAAACAACGTCCTCCACAACTAGACTGAAGAACAAAAACACAGCAACCTGTCTGTTCCTCTCCCCTGATTCCCCAATAAAATCCTAAAAAGAACAAAGAATGTACTAGAAAAAATCAACAGCTGAATAGATGAAGCAGAGGATTAAGCCACCAATTTGGAAAACAAGGTAACAGAAAACACCCAATTAGAACAGCAAAAGGAAAAAAAGAATTTTTAAAAAGAGGATAGCTTAAGGGACCTCTGGGACAACATGAAGCATAACAACATTTGTATCAGAAGGTTACCAGAAGAAGAGATCAAGGGATTGAGAACCTATTTAAAGAAATACTGACTGAAAACATTCCTAAGCTGGTGAAGGAAATTGACACATAAGTTCAGGAAGCTCAGAGAGTCCCAAATAAGAGGAACTCACATGGAAATTAGAAAAGATGGGGTAGCAACACTCATATAAGACAAAATAAACTTTAAAACAAAGGTTATAGGCGACTTCTGGTAAAATGGCGGAAAAGACAGATGCTGTGCTAACTACCTCCCAGGATCACACCACAATTACAAACAAATTTTACAGCATTCAACCCTGGAGGTCCCCAGATCAATAGATGAACAGAACCACTAAACGAAGAACGTAAGAGAAGGCCACATCAGGTCTGGTAGGACGGGCGGAGATGAGAGAGGGTGAACCCCGTGAGGGAGGTCCCAGCTGTGGGGAGGCTTCTCCGGTTGGGGGAGAGACCCTATGGCCGCACATCAAGCTCACCAAACTAGAGTTCCTTTGTCAGGAAGAGAAGTTCCAAGAGAGCTAGCAGTAAATTAGTGAGGACTCTCTTTGCTCAGCTCGGTGACGCTTAGAGCGGCTAGAGAATCAGTGGGGCCAGCACACGGGCTTGCTCGCTGGTGAGCACTTACCTGGTTCCTGGTGGAGGGAGTAGCTGTATGAGCTGGGCCCTGGAGCCTGCGGGGACAGACTGAACTGAGTAACTTTGGTGCAAAGGCTGGAGGTTTTTGGACTATTGTTCCCCTGTTGTGGAGCCTGCACGTGAGTGGTGTAAGGAGGGTGACATTTTGTCAGGGTTGGGCCCTCCCACAGAGGATCAGGTCTGGGATCTCATTGGTCTGGTGGAATTGGCGCACAAGTGCATATGTGTGCGTGTGTGCGCATGCGGCCTTGGATCCCCACCCTCTGCCCGGCTTATACTGCGTTGCAGGGAAATGCTGGGCATGTGCCCTCTGGCTCAAACAAGCTGCTCACTGAGACCCGGGAGTGCATGAGCCACCTTGGATCCCCACATTCCGCACGGCTTGTTCTGCGTTGCCAGGGAAATGCCTCGTCGGCATGCTCCGGATCCAAGAGGTTGCTCACTGAGAGGCGGGAGTGTGCAAGCCGCCTCAGGTCCCCGCTCTCCACAGTGCACTTGCAGAGTTGCCAGGCTGGTGATTGGATGTCAGGCTGCTCAGCCAGATCTGCGAGCAGCTGATTGGGACAGGCTGAAACTGGGAGTTTTCCTGGGTGTGTTGGGCCGTGAGCTGTGTGCCTTCATGATCCAGCCAGGGCTCTCCTGGTGATCTATCTAATACATCAAAGCAATCCTAGAGCGACAGCCAGAATGGGGAAACAAAGAAACATGTCACAAGTAAAAGATCAGAAGAAACCTCCAGAAATAGAACGAAATGAAAGAGAGGGATCCAACCTTTCAGAGACAGAGTTTAGAACACTGATGATAAGAATGTTCAATAAACTTAGTGAGTATATAAGGAAGGATGGAGAAATCATAAAAAACAAAGAGTTAGAACTAAAGAATACAATAACTGAAATGAAGAACACACTTGAGGAATCAACAGTGAGTAGATGAAGCAGAGGAGTGGATCAGCGATTTGGAAGACAAAATAGTAGAAATCACCCAGTTGGCACAACAAAAAGACCAAAGAATAAAAAACAATGAAAATAGTTTAAGAGCCCTATGGGACAAGATGAAGCACAACCACCTTTGACTCATAGGAATACCAGAAGGAGAAGAGAAGAAGCAAGGGGTCGAGAATGTATTTGAAAAAATAATGACTGAAAACTTCCCTACCCTGATGAAGGAAATCAACATACATGCCCAGGAAGTGCAGAGGGTTCCAAACAAGCTGAACCCAAACAGGTCCACACCAAGACACATCATAGTTAAAATGGCAAAGGTTAAAGACAGAGACAGAATTCTAGAGGCAGCAAGAGAAAGACAGCAGGTTACATACAAAGGAACGACTATAAGACCAACAGCTGACTTGTCTACAGAAACTCTGCAGGCCAGAAGGGAGTGGCAAGAGATATTCAAAGTGACACAAAATAAAGGCCTACAACCAAGATTGCTCTTCCCAGCACGTCAATCACTTAAAATTGAAGGAGAAATAAAGAGCTTCTCAGAAAAGAATAAGCTTAAGGAATTCATTACCAGCAAGCCAGCAATGCAAGAAATGTTAAAAGGGCTTTTTTAAAGACAAGAAAGGGGTAAAAATGCTAACCCAGGAAGACCAGGAATACAAATAACAAAATGGCAATACATATGCACCTAACAATAATCATTTTAAATGTGAATGGGCTAAATGCTCCAATCAAAAGACAGAGTGGCTGAGTGTATAAGAAAATAGGACACATGTATATGCTGTTTACAGATGGAAGAAGATATTTCATGCAAGTGGAAATGAGGGGGAAAAAAAGCTGCAGTACCAATACTTATTTTGGACAAAATAGACTTTAAAAGGACTACAATAAAAGTCAAAGAAGGGCACTATAACCCTAATAAACATTTATGAACCCAACATAGGAACTCCTAATTACATATAGCAGATTTTGACAAACATAAATACAGAGATCAACAGCAAACACTATCATAGTAGGGGACTTCAACACCCCATTGTCTCCAATGAACAGACCCTTTGGACAGAAAATCAACACAGAAAGAGAGGCCTTAAATGACACTTTAGACCAGCTGGACTTGGTTGATTTTTTTAGAGCATTTTACCCTGAAAAAACAGAATATACATTCTTCTTAAGTGCACATGGTTTATTTCCAAGATAGACCACGTTACGCCATAAAACAAGTCTCAGTAAATTTAAGAAGATTGAAGTCATATGAAGCAGAGATAAAGGAAAAAGTTATGGTTGCTGGCTGGGAGGGAGTAGGGATGAGGGAGAGGGGGAAGGTTTTGGACAGCGAAATTGGGGACTATAATGTTGCCACAGGGATACGGGGGCAGTTCTGGGAATGTAATTGATAATGTTAT
Source organism: Aselliscus stoliczkanus (assembly GCA_033961575.1). Taxonomy (NCBI): domain Eukaryota; kingdom Metazoa; phylum Chordata; class Mammalia; order Chiroptera; family Hipposideridae; genus Aselliscus; species Aselliscus stoliczkanus. The sequence goes on along the minus strand of CM066740.1, from coordinate 61,120,861 downwards.
GAAGACATTATTATGTTAAGTGAAATAAGTCATTCGGAGAAAGACAAGTACCATATGATCTCACTTATATGTTGAATCTGAAAAACTGAATGAACGATCAAAGTAAACAGACTCATAGATATAGAGGGAAAACTGAGGGTTGCTAGTTGGGAGGGGGGTGGGGATAAGGGGGAAGGGGAAGAGATTAGGCAGCATAAATAGACAACTACAACATTGCCACAGGGATATGAAACACAGTTTGGGGAATATAATAATGTTGTAAAAATTTTGTGGTGTGTCAGATAGTCACATGTCTTGTTAGGGAGACCAGTTCATGGATGGAGTAGAGGCTTGATCACTGCCCTGTACACCTGAAGCTGATGTTATATAATATTGTATGCCAACTGTAACTGAATATATAGATAGTCATGGGATGTGGTGTATACTGTGGAAGGGAGTCAAAGGAATTGTAATAGATATGTATGATATGGGGGGCAAGTGGGGTGGCGAACTGGGGGAGGGGGTTGTCACTTTGGGGGGTAAAGAGTGTAACTATTTTATTGTGTTGTACACCTGAAACTAATAAACAAACAAACTAACAAACAAAAAACAAAGGTTATAACCTGAGAAAAAGAATAACATTTCATAATAATGAAGGGATCAGTTCAACAAGAGGATTTAACCCTTGTAAATATTTATGCACCTAATATAGGACCACCTAAATATATAAAGCAAATATTGAGCAATATAAAGGGAAAAATCAACAGTAATACAGTCACAGCAGGAGACTTTCACACCCATATTAACATCAATGGATAGATCTTCCAGACACAAAATCAACAATGAAACAGTGACCATAAATGACACAGTAGATCAGACAGATTCAATTGATATTTTAAGAGTATTGCTCCCCAACGCAGCAGAATATATATTCTTTTCAAATGCACATGGAATATTTTCCAGAATAAACCACGTTAGGCTACAAAAGAAGTCTCAATAAATTTAAGATTCAAATCATATCAAGCATCGTATCCAACCACAATGTTATGAAACTAGAAATCAAATATCCATATCTACATCTATACCTATATATATATACACTAAACAATGAATGGGCTAACAGTGAGATCAAATAGGAAATCAAAAGATATACTGAGACAAGTAAAAACACAATGACCCAAATCTATGGGACAAAGCAAAAGCAATCTTAAGGGGGAAATTCATAGCAATACTGGCCTAATTCAAGAAACAAGAGAAATCCCTTAAACAATCTAACCTTACACCTATAGAAACTAGGAAAAAAAACAGCAAAGCACAAATTGTGTAAAAGGAAGGATATAATAAAAATCAGAGTCAAAATAAATAGAAGTCTAAAGAAAATACAAAATAATCAATGATACAAAATAACCAACATCTGGTACTTTGAAAAGATAAACAAAATTGTTAAAACTTTAACCAGACTCATCAAGAAAACAAAAGAGAGGGCCGGCCGAGTGGCGTGGTGGTTAATCGCTGGCCTGGGAAGCCAGCGGCCCAGGTTCTGAGGGCCAGTGACACTGCCGAGGAGATGTGACAACTGAAATAACAGAAATACAAAGGATTACAAGAAAATACTGTGAACAATTATACGCCAACAAATTAAACAATCTGAAAAAAGTGGATAAATTACTAGAAGCATACAAGTTTCCAAGACTGAATCAAGCAAATCAGAAAATCGGAAAAAAAAATTACTGACAATGAAATCTTTCAGTAATCAGAAATCTCCTAACAAACAAGAATGCTGGACCAATCCAGGTGAATTTTACCAAACATTCAAAGAACAAACAGGTATCCTCCTAAAACTATTTCAAGAGAAAGGACAGCTCCCAAACTCATTTTATGGGGCAAATCTTATCGTGATTTCAAAACCAGACAAACACACTATAAAAAAAGAAAATTATAGGGCAATATTCCTGATGAATATAGATACAAGAATCCTCAACAAAATAGCAGCAAACTGAATTCAGCAATACGCTGAAAAGATCATACACCAGGATGAAGTGAGATTTATTCCTGGGATTCAGCTTGTTTCACTATGTACAAATCAATTAACGTGATGTACAATATAAAGAAATTTAAAAATAAAAACCATAGGGGAGTTCCGGTAAGATGGCAGAATAGATGGATGCTCTCTGAACTGCCTCCCAGGATCACATCAAAATTACAAATAATTTATGCAACATTTAACCTCGGGAGTCCCTTGAACATTAGATGAACAGAACCTCTAAATGAAGGACCTAAAGAGGAGGCCACGTCAAGTCTGGTAGGAGGGGCACCGACGAGAGAGGGTGAACCCCGTGAGGGACGCCCCAGCTGTGTGGGGAGGCTTCTCTGGTTGGGGGAGAGACCCTCCGGCCCCACAACGAGCTCACTAGCCCAGAGTTGTTTGCCAGGAAGAGGAGTTCCATGATAGTGGGCAGTAGAAATTAGTGAGGACTCTCTTTGCTCGGCTCGGTGAGGCTGGGGGCAGCTGGAGAACCAGTGGGGCCGGCGCACGGGTTCGCTCACTGGTGAGCACTCACCCGGTTCCTGTCGGAGTGAGTAGCTGTGTGAGCTGGGCCCAGGAGCCTGTGCGGAGGGACTGAACTGAGCACCTTTGGTGCAGAAGCTGGAGGTTTTGGGATTGTTGTTCCACTGGTGCGGAGCTTGCACACGAGCGGCGTACAGGAGGCCGCCAATTTTTCAGGGTTGGTTCCGCCCACAGAGGGTCACAGCCAGGATCCCATTGGTCTGGTGAACTTGGCGCAGGAGTGCGTGCGTGCATGAGTGCGTGCGTGCGTGTATGCGTGCACGCGTATGCGGCCTTGGATTCCCACCCTCCGTCTTGCTTGTGTTGCAATGCCAGGGAAATACCTGGCGGGTGCCCTGCAGCTCCATCAGGCTGCTCACTGAGACACAGGAGTGTGTGAGCGGCCTTGGGTCCCCACCCACCGCCCTGCCTGTGCTGCTTTTCCAAGGAAACGCCGGGTGGGTGCCCTCCGGCTCTATCAGGCTGCTCACTGAGATGCAGGAGTGCGTAAGCCGCCTTGGATCCCCGCCCTCTGCCCTGCTTCAGCTGTGTTGCCAGGGAAACGCAGGGCGGGTGTTCTCCAGCTGAATCACTCTGTTCACTGAGACTCAGTAGCAGACAACCTGCAACAACCTGTGAAGATTTTTTTTCTTTTTTTGGGGGGAGTGAGCATGATTCCAGAGCACACAGCAGCTAATTGTGGAAAGCTCACTGCAACCCTGAGAAAGTGGTCTGCATATTAAAGAGGACAGAGAGCCCCCCAACCCCTTTCCTTTTTTTTTCTTTCCTTTTTTTCTTTTCTTTTTTCTTTTCTCTTCTTTCTAGGTGATCTATCTAATAAATCGAAGCATTCACAGAACGACAGCCAGAATGAGAAAACAAAGAAACATGTCCCAAGTAAAAGATCAGAAGAATACTCTAGAAATGGAACTAAATGAAACAGAGGTATCCAAACTTTCAGAGACAGAGTTTAGAACACTGATGATAAGAATGTTTAAGTAACTTAGCGAGGACATAAAGCAAGATAGGGAAACCATAAAAAACAACCTGTTAGAACTAAAGAATACAATAACTGAAATGAAGAACACACTCGAAGGAATCACAAGTAGAGTAGATGAAGCAGAGGAGAGGATCAGTGAATTAGAAGACAAAATAGCAGAAATCACCCAGCTGGAACAACAAAAAGAAAAAAGAATAAAAAAGAATGAAAATAGTTTAAGAGACCTCTGGGACAACATGAAACGCAGCAATCTTTGCATCATAGGAATACCAGAAAGAGAAGAGAAGAAGCAAGGGATTGAGAATGTATTTAAAGAAATAATGACTGAAAACTTCCCTACCATGGTGAAGGAAATCGACATACAATCCCAGGACATACAGAGAGTTCCTAACAGGCTGAATCCAAACAGGCCCACACCAAGACACATCATAGTAAAAATGGCAAAGGTTAAAGACAGAGACAGAATCCTAAAAGCAGCAAGAGAAAGAGAGCAGGTTACATATAAAGGAACTCATATAAGACTAACAGCTGACTTTTCTTCAGAAACTCTGCAGGCCAGAAGGGAATGGCAAGAGATATTCAAAGTGAAACAAAATAAAGGTCTACAACCAAGATTGTTCTACCCAGCACGGCTATCACTTAAAATTGAAGGAGAGATAAAGAGCTTCTCAGAAAAGAATAAGCTTAAGGAGTTCATTACCACCAAGTCAGCACTGCAGGAAATGTTAAAAGGGCTTTTTTAAACAGAAGAAAGGGGAAAACAAGCTAACCCAGGAAGACAAGAATACAAATAACAAAATGGCAATAAATATTCACCTATCAGTAATTACCTTAAATGTGAATGGGCTAAATGCTCCAATCAAAAGACACAGAGTTGCTGAGTGGATAAGAAAACAGGACCCATGCATATGCTGTCTACAAGAGACTCATCTCAGATCAAAAGACACAGATAGACTGAAAGTAAAGGGATGGAATAAGATATTTGATGCAAATGGAAATGAGAAAAAAGCTGGAGTAGCAATACTTATTTCGGACAAAATAGACTTTAAAATGAAGACTACAATAAAAGACAAAGAAGGGCACTACATAATAATAAAGGGATCAATTCAACAAGAGGACATAACCCTAGTAAACATCTATGCACCCAATATAGGAGCTCCTAAATATATAAAACAGATCCTGACAGACATACAGGCAGACATCAACAGTAACACTATCATAGTAGGGGACTTCAACACCCCGTTGTCACTAATGGACAGATCCTCCAGACAGAAAATCAACACGGACATAGTGGACTTAAATGACACTTTAGACCAGCTGGATTTAATTGATATTTTTAGAGCATTTCACCCCAATGCTACAGAATATACATTCTTCTCAAGTGCCCATGGAACATTCTCCAACATAGACCACATGTTAGGCCACAAAACAAGTTTCAACAAATTTAAGAAGATTGAAATCATATCAAGTGTCTTCTCTGACCACAATGCTATGAAACTTGAAATCAATTATAACAAGAAATCTGGAAAGCTTACAAATACATGGAAGCTAAATAACATGCTTCTAAATAGTGAGTGGGTCAAAAATGAGATCAAGGAGGAAATCAAAAGATACCTCGAGACAAATGAAAATGAAAACACCATGACCCAAAATCTCTGGGATGCAGCGAAAGCAGTCCTAAGAGGGAAGTTCATAGCAGTGCAGGCCTACCTAAAGAAGGAAGAAAAATCTCAAATCAACAGACTCTCTCTACACCTAAGGGAACTCGAAAAAAAACAAAAACAGCAAAACAAGCCTAACAGGAGCATAAGGAAGGAAATAATAAAGAACAGAGCAGAAATAAATGAAATAGAAAACAAAAAAACAATACAAAAGATCAATGAAACCAAGAGTTGGTTTTTTGAAAAGATAAACAAAATCGACAAACCCTTAGCACGACTAACCGAGAAAAAGAGAGAGAGGACCCAAATTAATAAAATCAGAAATGAAAGAGGAGAAGTGACAACAGATACCACAGAAATACAGAAAACTTTAAGATAATACTATGAACAACTATATGCTAACAAATTCGACAATCTGGAAGAAATGGATAAATTTCTAGAAGCATACAATCTACCAAGTCTGAACCAAAAAGAAACAGAAACTCTGAACAGACTGATTACTGCCAAAGAAATTGAATCAGTAATCAACAATCTTCCCACAAACAAAAGTCCTGGACCCGATGGATACACAGTTGAATTTTACAAAACATTCAAAAAAGAATTAGTACCTATTCTCCTCAAACTATTCCAAAAAAATACAGAAGGAGGGAAGGCTCCCAAACTCTTTCTATGAAGCCACTATCACCCTGATTCCTAAGTCAGACAAAGATATTACAAAAAAGGAAAACTACAGGCCAATATCACTAATGAATATAGATGCCATAATTCTCAACAAAATACTAGCAAATCGAATTCACCATCTCATTAAAAAGATCATACACCACAATCAAGTGGGATTCATTCCTGGTATGCAAGGCTGGTTCAATATCCACAAATGAATTAACGTAATACATCACATTAACAAAATGAAAAATAAAAATCATATGATCGTATCAATAGATGCAGAAAAGGCATTTGACAAAATCCAGCAGCCATTTATGATAAAGACTCTTAACAAAGTGGGAATAGTGGGATCATACCTCAGCATAATAAAGGCCATATATGATAAGCCCACAGCAAACATCGTACACAATGGGGAAAGGCTGAAAGCTTTCCCCTTAAGATCAGGAACAAGACAAGGCTGCCCGCTTTCACCACTTCTATTTAACATAGTTCTGGAAGTTCTAGCCACAGCAATCAGACAAGAAAATGAAATAAAAGGCATCCAAATTGGAAAAGAGGAAGTAAAATTGTCATTATATGCAGATGACATGATACTATATATAGAGAATCCCAAAGACTCCACCAAAAAACTGCTAGAACTGACACACGAATTTGGTAAGGCAGCAGGATACAAAATTAATATTCAGAAATCAGTTGCATTTCTATACACCAATAATAAACTATCAGAAGAAGAAATCAGGAAATCAATCCCTTTTACAATTGTTTCAAAAACAATAAAATATCTAGGAATCAATTTAACTAAAGAAGTAAAAGACCTGTACTCACAAAATTATGAGACTCTGAAGAGAGAAATCAAAGAAGATACAAATAAATGGAAATACATACCATGCTCATGGGTAGGAAGAATTAATATAGTTAAAATGTCAATACTTCCTAAAGCAATATATAGATTCAATGCAATTCCAATCAAACTACCAAGGACATTTTTCTCAGAAATAGAACATAGAATCCTAAAATTTATATGGAGCCACAAAAGACCCCGAATAGCTACAGCAATGTGGAGAAATAAGAACAAAGTGGGAGGCATCACACTACCTGACATCAAAACACACTACAAGGCTACAGCAATCAAAACAGTATGGTATTGGCATAAAAACAGACACATAGACCAATAGAACAGAATAGAGAGCCCAGGAATAAACCCATCTACATACGGTCATTTAATCTATGATAATGGAAGCAAGAATTTACACTGGAGTAACGATAGTCTATTTAATAAATGGAGCTGGGAAAATTGGACTGACACGTGCAAAAAAATGAAAATAGACCATCTACTTACACCATATACGAGAACAAACTCAAAATGGATTAAAGACTTAAATGTAAGACCTGAAACTATAAAACTCCTGGAAGAAAATATAGGGAGTAAGTTTGCAGACATTACCCTGAGTAATATTTTTACCGATATATCCCCTCGGGCAAGGGACATGAAAGAAAAAATGAACATATGGGATTACATCAAACTTAAAAGTTTTTTCACAGCAAAGGAAATCATCAATAAAACAAAAAGGCAGCCTACTGAATGGGAGAAGATATTTGCCAATGATATATCTGATAAGGGGTTGATATCCAAAATTTATAAAACACTCATGCAATTCAACACCAAAAAAACAAACAACCCAATTAAAAAATGTGCAGAGGATATGAGGAGGCATTTCTCTAAAGAGGACATACAGATGGCCAACAGGCATATGAAAAAATGTTCAACCTCACTAATCATCAGAGAAATGCAAATAAAAACCACAATGAGATACCACCTCACTCCAGTCAGAATGTCTATCATCAACAAATCAACAAACAACAAGTGTTGGCGAGGGTGTGGAGAAAAGGGAACCCTGGTGCACTGTTGGTGGGACTGCAAATTGGTGCAGCCATTATGGAAATCAGTATGGAGGTATCTCAAAACACTGGAAATGGAACTGCCGTATGACCCATCAATTCCACTCTTGGGAATCTACCCAGAGGAATCCAAGATGCTAATTTGAAAAACTATATGCACCCCTATGTTTATTGCAGCGCTATTTACAATAGCCAAGACTTGGAAACCACAGAAATGCCCATCGGTAGATGACTGGCTTAAGAAACTGTGGTACATTTATACAATGGAGTATTACTCCAGTATAAAGAAGAATAAAATTGTACCACTTGCAACGATATGGATGGACCTAGGGACTATTATGTTGAGTGAAATAAGTCAGTCAGAGAAAGACAAATACCACATGATCTCACTTATATGTGTAATTTGAAAAACTGAATGAATGAGCATAAGAAACAGAAATAGTTTCATAGATATAGAGGAAAAACAGGGTTGCTAGTTGGGAGAGGGGTGGGGATGAGGGAGAAGGGGAAAGGATTAGACAGCATAAATAGGTAACTACAGTATTGTCACAGGGATATGAAAGAGAGTTCAGGGAATATAATGTTGTTAAAATTGTGTGGGGTGTCCGATGGTCACATGTTTTGTTAGGGAGACCACTTCATGGATGGAGTAGAGGCTTGATCACGGCACTAGTATACCTGAAATTGATGTTGTATAATATTGTATGCCAACAGTAATTGAATATATAGACAGCCATGGGATGTGGATTATATGGTGGAACGGAGTCAAAGGAATTGTAATAGATAGTATGATATGGGGGTGGGGAGTGGGAGGGGAGAATTGGGGGAGGGGGATTGTCACTTTGAGGGGTAAAAAGTATAACTATTGCACTTTGTTGTACATCTGAAGCTAATTAAAAGTATATATATAAAAAAAAAACCCAAAAAAAACCATAGGGCCGGCCGAGTGGCTCAGTGGTTAAGCGCTGGCTTGGGAAGTCAGTGGCTCCGGTTGGCGTCCCACATATGAGGGCCGGTGACATTGCCCTCAAAAAAAAAATAAAAACCATAATATCATATAAATAGATGCAGAAAAAGCATTTGACAAAATCCAGCATCAATTTATGATAAAAACTCTCATCAAAGTGGGAAGAGAGGGAACATATCTCAACATAATAAAGGCCATATATGACAAACCCATAGCTAATATCATCTCAATGGGGAAAAGCTAAAACCATTCCCCTTAAGACTAAAAACAAGAAAAGGATGTCCATTTCACCACGTTTATTCAACACAGTATTGGAAGTCCTAGACACAGCAATAAGACAAAGAAAAGAAATAAAGGCATCCAAATTGGAAAGGAAGAAGTAAAACTGTTATTATTTGCAGATGACATGATACTACATACAGAGAACCACAAAGAGTCCACACACAAAAAAAGCTATTAAAACTGATAAATGAATTCATTAAAGTAGCAGATTACAAAATTAATAATTAGAAATCAGTTGAATTTTTTAAAAAGATTTTATTAGGGAATTGGAAAAGGGGAACAGTGTTGGAAAATTGGGGAAGGCGAAAAGCCAAGTTGTTGCCCTTCAATTTTAGTTGTGGAGGGCACAGCAAGCTCATCTCCAAGTCCAGTTGCACTGCTCAGATCAAGGTGCTGTGTTCAATTAGTTGAGGGTGGGCATAGCCACCATCCCATGTGGTAGTCAAACCAGCAGCCTCACTGTTAAGAGCACACTCTCGAATCACTGAGCCATATGGGTGGCAGCTCAGCTCAAGGTACCAAGTTCAGTCTTAGTTGCGGGTGATGGTAGCCACCATTCCATGTGGAAGTCAAACCAGCAGCCTCATTGTTAAGAGCTTGCACTCTATCCCGTGAGCCACCTGGGCAGCAGCTCAGCTCAAGGTGCGGAGTTCAGTCTTTAGTTGAGGGCAGGCATAGCCCACCGTCTCAAACAGGCAACCTTGTTGTTAGGAGCATGTGCTCTCATCAGTTGAGCCATCCTGACACCTGTTGGCAGCTCAGCAGCAGCTCAGCTTGGGCGCAGCTTACTGGCCCATTTGGGAATTGAACCAGCAACCCTATTGCTCAGAGCCTCACTCTTGAGCAAGCTCTTAATCAACTGAGCCACTCAGCCAGCCCAGTTGCACTTTTATACATCAATAAAAAACTATCAGAAAGTGAAATTAAGAAAACAATCCCATTTACAATTGCATAAAAAAAGAGAGAAATATCTGGAAACAAATTTAAACAAGGAAGTAAAAGACGTGTACTTGGAAAATTATAAGACATCAAAGAACTGAAGAAGATACAAATAAATGGAAGCATATACTATGTTCATAGAAAAGAAGCATTAACATCCTTAAAATGTCCATACCATACAAAGCAATACATAAATCCAATGCAATCCTTATCAAAATACCAATGACAATTTTTACAGAACTAAAATAATTTTAAAGTTTATATGGAACCACAAATGACCCGAAATAGACACAGTAATCTTCAGAAAGAAGAACTAAGTTGGAAGTATCGCAATACGTGACACCAAAGTACACTACAAGGCTACAGTAATCAAAACAGGTGGTTCTGTCATAAAAATAGATGCATAAATCAATGGAACATAACAGAGAGCCCTGAAATAAAACCACATGTATATGGTCAATTAATCTATGACAAAGTAGGCAAAAACATACAGTGGGGCAAAGACAGTCTATTCAATAAATGATATTGGGACAAATGGACAAATAGATGCAAAAAATGAAATTAGATTACCCTTTTACACCATATACAAGAATAAACTCAAAATGGACTGGAGACTCAAATGTAAGACCCCAAACCATAATACTACTAGAAGAAAACATAGGCAGTAAACTCTCTGACATGTCTTTTACACTTATATTTTATGATCTACCTCCTCAGGCAAAGGAAACAAAAGAAAAAAATTAAAAACGGCACTAAACCAAATTACAACATTTTTGCACAGTACAGAAAACCATCAACAAAATAAACGGAAAACCTACAGAATGGGAGAAGATATTCACCAATGATACATCCAATGGTGGTTATTATCCAAAATTAATATATTAAAAAAAACTCATATGACTCAATACACACACACACACACACACACACACACACACACACGTGCACAATTCAATTAAAAAAATAAGCAGAGGACCTGGATAAACTTTTCTCCAAAGAGGAAGTACAAATAGCCAATAGACATAGGAAAAATCAACATCACTGGATGATTTCCAGAAATTGAAATTAAAACCATAATGAGATATAACCTCACACCTGTCAGGATGGCTATGATCAATAAATCAACAAACAGCAAGTGTTGGTGAGGATGTGGAGAAAAGGGGGGATTTTGCAAACTGGTATAGCCACTATGGAAAAAATTTGCAGGTTTCTCAGATAATTAAAAATAGTACTACCTTATGACCCAGAAATTCCACTTCTAGGTAGTTATCCAAAGAAATTGAAACACTAATTCAAAAAGATATATGAACCCCTACACCTATGTTCAGTGAAGCAATATTTATAATAGCCAAGATATGGAAGCAACCCAAGTGCCCATCAATAGATGATTGGATAAGGAAATCTGGTTCGTATATATAATGGAACATTACTTTACAATAAGAAATGAAATCTTACCATTTGGTATTACACTAAGTTAAGAAAGACAAACACCATATGATCTTACTTGTATGTGGAACCTAAAGGACAAAATAAACAACCACAACATTAACAACAACAGACTCATATAGAAAACAAATTCATGGTTGCCAGATGGAAGAGGGGTTGTACAGCTGAGTGAAAAAGGTGAATGGATTAAGAACAAATAAGTAGTTACAAAACAGTCATGAGGATGTAAAGTACAGCATAGGGAATATAGTCAATAATATTGTAATAATTATGTACAGTGCAAGGTAGGTACTAGGTTAATAGGAGGTATCACTTTGTAAATTACATAAATGTCTAATCATTATTCTGTACACCTGAAACTAATAGAAAATAATATTGAATGTCAACTATAATTGAAAAAATTTAAAAAAATTCACTCCAAATCCCATAACCTATTAAAAAGTAAATAAAAATTAATTAATTAAAAATAAAAAGTTAAAAAAAATCCCCACCCTCAATACCTGATCAAATTCCTCATTCTCACTTTTGGTATATTATCAGGGTGGCCTGCCTTCTGCAAGAATCTTGTCAAGTTAGTTTAGCCAGAATTCCCCCTTAGCCCTGATGTTTCCTCTTAGTAATTTTCCATCCACTGAACCCTGCCCTGATCCTTGGCTATAAATCCTTGCTTGTCCATGATGTCTTTGGAATTCAGCCCAGATCTATACTGAGTTCTCTTTTCCTCTATTGCAATAGTCCTGAATAAAACCTGTTTAGGTTAAGACTTTCAAAATGGTGCATTAGGTAAATGTATTGCCTATTGCATCCCAGGATCACACCAAAATTACAAATAAATTATAGAACAATCAACCTTAAAAATCACCTGAACACTAGCTGAACAGAACCCCTATAACTAAGGATATAAAGAAGCAACATAGAGACTGGTAGGAGGAGCTGACCCCAAACCCACAGAGAGAGGTTGATCATCAGGAAGGACACCTCAGTGGCAGAAGTCCCCTCTGAAGAGAGAGGGGCTCCCACTCCATGCTGGGCTCTCCAACAGGCGTCCTGTACTGCAAAGAGGACTTCCCATGGCATCTGGCAGAGAAAATCAGCAAGGACTCTCTCTGCCCTTATCAGTGGGGTGGAAGGCAGCTGGAAACCCAGATGTCCTCTTGTACAGCTGGCACATGGACTCACTCACTTGTGGGCACTTACTTGGTTACTGGTGGAGGGGAGGCAGCTTGGAAGGCCCAGAGATGTGTGGGAGGAAAACTGAATTGTGTTGCTTTGGCGTGGGAACTAGAGGAACAGGAGCCATTGTCCCTCTGTGAAGCCTGACACAGATGTGACTTACAGGAGGTCATCATATTTTCAGGGTTAAGCCCTCCCCCAAAGGGCCAAGTCTGGGGACACAATGGTCTGGGGAATCTGCTCATGTACATGGCCTTAGTGATGCCCTGGGCCACCGACCTCCACACAGCTGGTGCTAAAATGCCAGGGGAACTCTTGACTGCTGGGCTGCTGGCCCCACCCCACAGGCTGGGGATTAAAACAGGCAGAGAGCCTGTTGAAGACCAGGAAACGTTTGCTGGTGGGTGGTAACTCAAGACCTACACTGCAGAGTAGATAGGCGGTGGATGGCTGTAGTGTTCTCAAGGCATTTTTGTGGGGTGATTGGGGCCCAGGACTGGTGCAAAGTGAGACTGCTAGAAACCACCGACCACACCCCATAGCTTCCCGAAACCCCACCCCGCCCACCTAGAGTTGCATTTCCAGGGTCACTCTGGGTGCCTGAGTGGCCAGCCCAGCCCCACAAGCCATGGAAGTTTTTTACAGCAGCGGAAAATCTGTAATGGTCTGGAGATATTTTGGTGCTGGACAATAACCCCAAAACTGCACCACAGCCACTTGGGTGCAGCTCTCAGGAATTTGTGAGCTCGAGATGGTGGCTGGCTGCAGTGTGATTGGGGTGCTGTGCAAGGCTGGGGATGGGTATAAAAACTGAATCTACATTAACATTGTAAAAAATACCAGTCACGCCTTATGACTCCCATGAACTCCACCCTGCCCAGCTAGTGCTGCATCACCAAGTGCACTCTCAGCACCAAGTCAACCAGACCAGCACAAGCACATAAGGAGGTTTTTTCAAAAACTGGTCCTTATGGGAAGCTGGCTGCTGTCAATAGGTCTAGGAGACTCTGGGCAATTTGATAAGCTGCCTCAGTTTCACTACTGGTGGTAGCCAGCCTCACAGTGAATTCCAGGTCCAGCATAGGCAGCAGCCAATCACATATAATTTTAAAGCTCCTACTAATAGCCTTGGGCCAGTAATAAGCAAGGCTGAAATTATCCTGCATGAGAGTCCCTCCCAAGAGACAGCAATAACACCACACTCAGAGGTCAGCTTCAGACTACAATAGAGCACTACCTGGTTAGCCCCACAAGTGGTGCACCCAAAGGGGAGCCTCAACAGGCACAAGAGTCCACAGGGGTGAAGCCTCCTCTGAGGGGTCAGCTCCCACACAGCATCTCATACACTGTGAGTATAGCAAATTCTTACAGTTAGTTAGCCTGGGAGTCAATCCCACCCACTGATGCACCAAAAGCAATCAAGGCTCAGCTCCAACAGGAGAACACACACAACACACAAGGGACACTCCTGGAATGCACAAACAGGAGATTAGGGATACTGTGCAATTGGACTACACATATACAGGACACATACTACATAAGGCCAACCAGCAAAGACAGAGACATAGAAGATCTACCTAATACATAGAAGCACACACACAGAGTGGCAGCCAGAATGACGAAACATAAAACATGTCCCCCCCAAAAAAAAGAACAGGGGAAACCTCCAAAAATGGACTAAATGAAATGGAGGCAACCAACCTACCAGAGACAGAGTTTAAAACACTGATTACAAGAATGCTTAAGGAACTTAGTGAGAATTTTGACAGAGATAGCAAGCATAAAGGACATAGAAACCATGAAAAAGAACCAGTCAGACATAAACACAATAACTGCAATGAAAACTACACTAGAAGAAATCACCAGCAGATTGAAGCAGAGGCTCGACCAGCAATGTAGTAGACAAGGTAGCAGAATACACCCAAAAGGAACATAAAAAAAAAAAAAGGATACTGATGTCATAGAAATGACGGCAATGAAGTGGGTTCCCTGAGTTCTCACCTGGAAATTACCACAAATTGAACAGCTAGAACTCATTGAAGAAATCTCGGCTCATCACAGGGAAGAGCTAAGAGACTCACACGAGGATTACTTGAAGGTGGGCAAATCGGGTGAGTGGGGGAGAGGGAAGGGAGGTGTGCAGAGATGCAGCCTGCATCTATGACTGTGGAGATGTGGGGCCCAAGGAAGCAGACCGGAGATTATTATAACAGCAAGGTGATGGGCTCCCTCCCTTATGCACCACAGTCCTGCTGAGAGTTCAGCATAGAGCACAGCAGTGCCCGGCATCTGAGGCAGAAGCCTCAGATCAAAACTGAGTCTGGGCTCTCTCAGTCAGTCAGAAAGCAAAAAAAACAACCCATAACCAGGATCCCATTCCCACCCTCCCTCAGCAACTCTACCCCCACCCTTAGAGTCTTAAGATAGTCCCTGAATGGAGGAGTACTGTCAGATTACAGAGGTGCAGCAGCCCCCAGGAAATGGAAACAGCCAGCTTGCAGCTGTCACCTAGGGAGTGTGTGACTGACTACCCAGCCCCCACCTTTTCCCTGAGTGGCTCCAGCTGCTGAGTCATACAGAGCCCAGAAGTAGGTGACAGAGGAAGTAATGGGATTTCAGAAGCTTGGAACTCTCATGCCCTTCACAGCACCCAGTGGAAAGAGGACCCTAAGACCCAGGAGACCTGCACACAGGTCAGGAGGTGGCTGGCTGTGGTGCTGTCAGCTGCGAGACCAGAAACTGCACTGACTTTGTAAAAACTAGCAACCATACCTCATAGCCCCACTCATCTAGAACTGTATCACCAGGGTCACTCTGGGTACCAGGTGGCTGGCTCTGCATCCACAAGAGACAGAGTTTTTGAACAGCGGAGGACAACCTGGAGATAGCTTGGTGGACTTAAGCCAAGACTGGTGCTAATTTTTTTGTTTTAGTTTTGTTTTTCTATTTTATTAGTTTCATTTTTAGTTTTGTGTGTATATATATATACACACACACACATACACACACACACACACACACACACACACACAACGTGCGAAGGTGCATATATAAACACATTTTTTTCTCCCTTCTCTCTGTCTTTTCTTTTTTCTCTGTTTTACTTTTCCTCCTTTTTTCTATTTTTCTGTAATTTTTTTTTCTGGTGTTGTTATCTTGTTTGTTTTGTTTCTTTTGTTTTTTATATCTTTGATACTTCTGTGCATGTTGAGTGTTGGTTGTCGGTTGTTATTACATGTGAGTGTATCCAGGATTTTTGGTGGTTATTTGTTTTCATGTGGTTGTTATCTTGTTGATTCATTTTGTTTTGAAATTGTTCTGCATCAGGGCCCAGTCAAAGAGGCACAAAAATCATCACACCCAGAGGCCAACTCTAGACCAAGCCAAATAATTACTAGGTTTGAACTACAAGAGTCACTCCCAAAGGGAAATATTTACAGGCACAAGAGCCCATAAAGGCCAATCCTCATTTGAGGGGTTAACCCTCACAAAACAGCTGTGGACATAGCCAGTTTCACAGCTAGTCAGCCTGAGAGTCAGTCCAACCTACTGACAAGCCAAAAGCAATCCAAGCTCAGCTTCAACGGGAGAAGACACACAACACAAAGGACACCTCTGGAACACATGCACAGTAGAATACAGAAACTGAGCAATTCAAATATAAAGGACACAAACCACATAAGTCCACCCAGCAAAGACTGAGAAGCTTAGGGGATCTACCTAATACATCAAAGTAAGCACAAAGGGTCAGCTAGAATGGGGAAACAAAGAAACATGTCCCAAATAAAGGAACAGAAGAAGTCTCCAGAATTAATGGAACTAGATGAAATAGAGGCAACCAACCTATCAGAGGCAGAGTTCAGAACACTGATGATAAGATTGTTTAAGGAAATTAGTGAGAACATAAAGAATGATAGAGAAATCATGAAAAACAACCAGATAGAACTAAAGAATACAATACCTGAAATAAAAAACACACTCAAGGGCCAGCCGAGTGGCGTGTTGGTTAAGAGCTGGCTTGGGACGCCAGTGGCCCCAATTCGGATCTCACATATGAGGACCAGTGACACTGCCCTCTATAGCTAAGATGGTGAACAACAGCTCCACTTGGAGCTGGGCTGTTGTGAGTCCCAGCGATGGCACAGCTGCAGCGCCTGTTACAGTGGGCTGCCATAGGCTACAGTGAGTGGCCAGCAGCCAGAGTGAGCAGCTGGCAGCTGGTGTGAGCTGCCAAGATCTGCTGTGAGTGGCCATCCAGAGGCTGGCGACTGATCTGCTTCACCCAAGAAGAGAGCAATGATGATATCAACACGGGCCAGTGAAGCAATGTCCGCCACAACTAGACTGAAGAACAAAAGAACAGCAACTTGTCTATTCCCCTTTCCTGGTTCCCCAACACTCTTCCTCTCCCCCAATTCCCCAATAAAATCTTAAAACAAAACAAAACACACACACTCGAAGGAATTACCAGCAGATTAGATGAAGCAGAGGATTGCATCAGTGACTTAGAAGATAAGATAGCACAGATCGCCAAGGAAAAACAACAAGGAAAAAGAATAAAAAACAATGAAAACAGTTTAAGAGAATTGTGGGATAACATCAAGTACAACAACATGAAAATCATAGGAATACCAGAAGGAGAAGAGAGGGAACAAGGGCTCAAGAAAATATTTGAAATAAAAATGACTGAAAACGTCCCTAATCTGGTGAAGGAAACTGACATATAAGCCCAGGAAGTGCAGAGAGTTCCAACCAAGATGAACCCAAACAGACCCACACCACAGGGCCACACCAAGACATATTATAGTTAAAAAGTCAAGGGTTAAAGACAAAGACAGAATCCTAAAAGCAGCAAGAAACACACAATGAGTTACTTATAAGGGTACCCCCATAAGACTGTCAGCTGCCTATTCTACAGAAACTATGCTGGCCAGAAGGTAGTGGCAGGAGATATTCAAAGTGATGAAGAACAAAGGTCTACAACCTAGATTGCTTTATCTAGCAACACTATCATTTAAAATTGAAGGAGAGATAAAGAGCTTCTCAGAAAAGAATAAGCTTAAGGAATTAATTACCACCAAGCCAGCATAGCATTGCAGAAAATGTTAACAGGGTTTCTTTAAGCAGAAGAAAGAGGAAAACATTCTAACTAATGAAGACCAGTAATACAAATAACAAAATAGCAATAACTATGTACCTATCAATGATGATGTTAAATGTAAATGGATTAAATGCTCCAATCAAAAGACATAGGCTGGCTGAATGGATAAGAAAGCAAGACCCTTGCATATGCTGTATACAAGAGACTCATCTCAGATCAAAAGACACACACAGGCTGAACGTAAAGGGGTGGAGTAAGATATTTCATGCCAATGGAAATGAGAAAAAAGCTGGAGTAGCAATACTTATATTGGACAAAATAGACATTAAGTTGAATAATATAATAAAAGACAAAGAAGGAAACTACATAATAATAAAGGGATCAATCCAACAATAAATAGGACATAATCCTAGTAAACATCTATGCACCCAACATAGGAACAAATAAATATATAAAACAGATACTGACAGACATTAAGTCAGAGATCAACAGTAACATTATCATAGTAGGGGACTTCAACACCCTGCTGTCACCAATCGACAGATCATCCAGACATAAAATCAACACTGAAACAGTGGCCTTAAATGACACATTAGACAAGTTGGATTTAATCAATATTTTCAGAGCCTTTCACCCGAAAGCTACATAATATACATTGTTCTCAAGCTCACATGGAACATTTTTGAAGACAGACCACATGTTAGGCCACAAAACTAGACTCAGTAAAATTAAGAAAACTGAAATCATATCAAACGTCTTCTCTGGCCACAGTGCTTTGAATTTAGAAATCAATTATAAGAAGAAATCCGGATAGCACAGAAATACATTGAGGCTGAATAACATGTTATTAAATAGTGAGTGGTTAAGAAATGAGATCAAGGAAGAAATCAAAAGATACCTCGAAACAAATGAAAATGAAAACACCATGACCCAAAATCTTTGGGATGCAGCGAAAGAAGTCCTAAGAGGAAAGTTCATAGCAATGCAGACCTACCTAAAGAAACAAGAAAACGCCTCAGGGAACTGGAAAAAAAAAACAGCAAAATATGCCCAAAAGGAGTACAAGGAAGGACATAATAAAGGCCAAAGCAGAAATAAATGAAATTAGGCCAGAAAAACAATACAAAAGATCAAAGAAACGAAGAGCTGTTTTTTTGAGAAGATAAATAAAACTGACAAACCTGTAGCCAGATTCATCAAAAAAAAAAAAAAAAGAGAGAGAGAGAGGATAGAGAGAAGACTAAATTAATAAAATCAGAAATGAAAGAGGAGAAGTGACAACAGACACCACAGAAATACAAAAAAATTTAAGAGAATACTATGAGCAACTATATGCCAACATATATGACAATCTGGAAGAAATGGATAATTTTCTAGATGCATACAACCTTCCAAGGCTAACTCAAGAAGAAACAAAAAAATCTGAATAGACGGATTACTACCAAGGAAATTGAATCAGTAATCAACAAGCTCCCAAAAAACAAAAGCTCTAGACCAGATGCCTTCACAAGTAAATTTTACCAAACATTCAAAAAAATTTATCACTTATCTGCTCAAACTATTAAAAAAACCCAGAAGGAGGGAAGGCTCCTACACTGTTTTTATGAGGCCATTGTCACCCTTATACCAAAATCACACAAAGGTATTACCAAAAAAGAAGAATACAGGCCAATATCCCTAATGAACATAGATGCAAAAACCCTCAACAAACATTAGCAAACAAAATTCAGGAATACATTAAGAAGATCATACAATATGATCAAGTGGGGTTCATTCCTGGTATACAAGGTTGGTTCAATATCTGCAAATCAATTAATGTGATACACCACATCAACAAAATGAAAAATAAAAATCATATGGTCATATGAATAGATACAGAGAAAGCATTTGACAAAATCCAGCAGCCATTTATGATAAAAACTCTTCACAACGTGAGAATAAAGATCATATCTCAACATAATAAAGGCCATATATGATAAACCCACAGCTAA